>LXPA01048121.1:420-14141 GCA_001655095.1 Phylloscopus trochiloides viridanus
TACACCGCTTCTGTCCCGGCACTGACCTCTCCGGTACTGCCGGGACGCTTCGCCTCGGCCTTGCGGGCAGGCCTCGCTGCCGGGCCGGACCCGAGCTGCCACCGCGGGAAGCTCCGGCGGTTTCTCTTTGTTTTTCTGGGAGGCCTCACCTGTGCTGGCTCGTGTGGGTACGCCCAGGCTCCTTTGCATAAGCCTGTCTGCCTTCTTTGCGTGCTTTTCCACCTGGCAAGCCCCTCGCTCTTGCTGTTTTGTGCTCTGCGCCCTTGCTGAGTTTCACCTGAATAAACCCTGAGCGCTCCTTTGGGTACAAGAGACACTCGCTCAGAGTAAGAACCCCTCTGTGCTGTAAAGTGTTGCTTAAGTGATAACAGCGCCGTATTTGATACCATTCTGCAGTTAGAGCAGAGCCGTGCGGGGGAGAGCATAGTCATGGGAGGCAACAGAATTTTTTGTAGAAACAAAGCTGATAACAGGTGGTTTTTTGTTGTTTTTTTTTTTTTCTGTAGAATATTTTCGGATGTGAAGGATGGACTGCTCAGTGATTACTATTGGACAAGTACAAAATGTGCTTTCAGCTATGCAGAAGAACTTGGAGTGCCCAATATGGTATGTCAGGGGATAATATCAGTATAGTTCATTTTTTTGAGGTGTGTTTTTTTTTGTCTCTCATCTCTTTGGAAATGCTTTGCCAGTTACCAGAAAACAAAGACATTTGTGCTTAGGAGTAAACTTATTGATGTTTTGTAAGGCTCAAATAAGAAAATGCAAGAAAAAGCTTATATTTTGCTCTTATGCACTAGTAAATTTTGCTTTTCTATTAAAACCTGAATGTGTCAGTCCTCTATTCAGTGAGGGGAAAAATGTATTTGACTGGATTAGAGTATTGTTTGTAAAGCCGTGGGGGTTTTTGTCCCTTGTCTCTGAAAGGTAAATGGGGTCTGTAGTTCTTTAATGCAAACAAATGCTGAAATAGCAAAGGTTCTGGTTGAAGTCTGGTGTCTATAACCTCTGCTCTTGGTTTTGTTTCCCTCCTTGTAGCTTGGATGTGGTACAAGAACCTGTTTCAACAAAATGCGATCACATATTCTGCAGGTGAGTTTGAAAACTTGCTGGTGCCATGCAGCTTTTAATTTCCTTCTATAATATTTTTGGCGTTTACAATTTTTAATCCCATTTATGCTGGTTTTAATTGCCATGTTTTATTTCTTCAGTGCTAATCATGTACGTGTGCTGTGTTTTGATAACTTCACGTGTTGGGGGAAAGAGTTGAGGGGAAAACTTAAAGGAAAACTTGAGGGGGAAGAAGTCAATTCTGTAGAAGAGTGAACTGCAGCTTCACAGATGTGTCAAAGGGGATCAGCAAACTCACTGGAACACCAGAACAAGAATGCATGCTTGATTACCACCAAGTGGTGAATGTGCATTCTCAGTTCTGGTATTTCTCTTGTTACCATCACAAGTGTTCTTTCTTTCTAGGTTCTGCATGTTCAAACTTATCAGCAAAAAGAAAAAAGGAGTGGTAGAGTGTCCTCTGTGTAAGACTGAAGTTACCAAGAGGTGAGGAATGCATCTTTGTAAGGGGGGTGGAGGATGAGGTGTTTGAGTTCTGAGAAAAGACTAACAAGACTCTTAAAATTAATTAATATTAATTAATATAAGACTGAAATACAGAAGAAAAAGTGGTTATTAAGTAAGCTGTTTCTAAAGGAGTAAATGTGGTATCTTACCTCAATGTGAGCTTTTTCCAGGTGCTCACACCTCTGTTAACAAATGTCTGTGCTGTATTAGTCTTTAATCCTTGCAATTGATTTCTCTCTACTAAACCTCTGTGAGAAAATGGTATGTTCACTTTTGTGATAGTTTCAATTCCCATAGTAATGGTTGTTTTGGAGGAATTGTGTTGTTATTCCTTGGCAACATTTTCTTTTTGTCTCATCTTCCACTTTGGAGTTTTACCATTATTTTGGTTCAGCCAGAATTCTAGAAATATTTGTAGTTAACCCATTCGTTTGTCTTAAAATAACTGAAGCACTGATGTTATTTCAGAAGTCTGAAAGAAAATTCCAGATTTAAGCAACTAATTGAAGGATTGTTGGAAACTATCCGTGCTTTTGAGCTTGACACTGGAGTGAAGTGTAAGTGTTGTGAATGTATGTCCCCAATTTTTTTTATAAATAAGATTTTGACATATCATGATTATTTATAAGGTGTCCCATTTACTGTGCAGTAATAAATAATAATAAATAAAAAATAGGCTTTGTTTTTTAGTTCTTTTCAACTTGCTCAGACATTCTAAAATAATTAGAATTGGCTCTTTCTCTTGCTAAATTATCTCTATAACCAAAATTGGTTGAGAAAATTAGTTGGCAGGATCAAGATCTTACTTATTGTTTGAAGAGTGCTCAGAAAGAATAATCAGACTAGTAATTCAAGAAGGTTTCTTTCTTGGATGAACATATTTTAGCTGTGTATGCACTAAGTGCATAGAGTCTACACAAGTCAGTTTAATTAATATTTAATACTTGAGTCATTCTCAGTGTAAATTTTTTTTTTTCCTGATAATATCTTTTAGTTTTAAAGAGTCATGGCTTTCCTAAAACATCCACAGAAGCCACTGCTGCTGAGTCCCTGTGTAAAGAAAGTTCTGTCATCCAAAGTAAGGGCTTCAGAAACAGGAGAAAAAGTGCTAAAGGAAATGGACAAGAAAACTTCATCTTGGTAACTGGTTTTTCCCATTTTGTTTTCCTGGATTGTTAAAAAATGTGTTTGGAATGTGTATACATGCATATGCATAAAAGAATGAAGTAGGAGATTTTGGGTTGATCTCAGATTGTTGTTTGACCTGAGTGATATTCTGGACAAGGACATAAATGTATTTATGTCTTCAGCCTACTTGAGAAAGATGTTTGCATACAATGACCTGAACTTATACCATAATATTTCCAAAATAAAGTCTGTTACTGAAACTGGGATTGAAAACTTGTTCCCTCTGCTCGTTTCCTGAGGCTGTCGCAGTATTTTCAGGGTTTTTACTTTTTTAGGGGTAAGATCATAAACTATTTCTTAGGATTCATAAGGCATGGCCCAGCTTGGGGTAATTGCTGTGTGTGTTACTGTCCATGGCATTTGTTTCTGTTTTCAGCTGCTTCATGCTGAAAAGAATGTTAGACAATACAGAATATAAGATCAAACTGTTTAATGATTTGGTCTGTTAAATGCGTGGTCATTGTTGACACATTTAATTACTGATGTTAATATGATAAATTACTTCTATTGTGCACAGAAGCTACCAATGCACATGAACTAAGTATTTATATCAGCCCCCTGTTAAAGTTTAAATAGCTGTGATTTTTTTTTAATGCCCCACTGTTGTAAATAACAATTTTCCTTTCTTTTTTTTCCTGTCAGCAGGAAGCTAGTGTGAACATTCAGCTTGCAGATGCCAAAATGTGTCACCCAAGGAGCAAACCCCAGAAATCTGATTCTCAAAAGGGTATTTATATAGAGTTTGGTAAGATCTGTTGTAAACCCTCACTAACTGATCTTATGTACAATGCTTGCAAAGTCATGGAGGTGATTATGTTCAAAGTCTTCATAAACACTGCTTTCTCCTGAACACCCAAAATGACAACAAATAAACAAATAAATTTTGGACAATTCCAAGTCAGTAAATCAAAAGGGTTCTTTACATAATTTATTATATCATGGCAAATAATGCTGCTGTAGTGAACCCTTAAGCCTTGGTGTACAAGATCCAGAGAAGGTGTTTACAGATGTGCAAAAAATTATGCTGTTACAGCTAAAGGTAGCCACTGTTTTCTGAAGAATACTAAGCCTTGTCACTAAGCTTGAGATGAGAATGAAATCTATTTGAGAAATTAGTATTTTTTGCTATCTCTAGCTTTTCAGAATTTTATCTGATGTTGACTGCTGTGAGAAACAAGACATGCCATACATGACTTTTTTTTTTTTTAATGCTGTTCCTTCAAGGAAGGAATTGCTGCTTTTAATGGGTAGAGTTAATGGAGTTTATTTCCTCACTTTTTACCTTATTGTATTTGCCAGGATCAAAGGATCTGTCAGAGATATTTGAATATATTTCTCTGACTTCCAGCTCAAAATTCTAAATACTAGTAGCTGTTTTGTGTATAAACTTAAAAATTAGAAACTAACTTTTAGCTGATTAACTCTTAGTTACCAGTCTGCTACCAGTCACTGTATTTAAACACAGTTTTATGCTGGGGCCATGTAGATAATTATACATAGAAATCATTATAATTAGGAAAAATACTTCACAATTGAACTTGATTTCATTTGCTGATAGTTGAAAGCATCTAGCTGTAGAAAGGAGTAGGCATGTATGTGATGATAACCACTGAATCTGGCAAGTCACCTTTGTCTGAATCATTCCAACCAGAGTAACAGATTATTTGTTTTCAGGCTCTGAATCATCTGAAGACTGTTTTAAACAGACAAGCAAAACTGGGTAAGTAAATGTGATTAAGGAATTCATATTTTCTCAGGACAGTGGTTAAATATTCTCATTTCCTCTGTTCTACTGTCTTAGCATAGGACTGATATAATTCTTAAGCTGACAAATGGTTTTCAACTTTGAAGGCATTAGGGTAGAATGGGTAGCTGAATTCCAACAGTTTGCTGTATTACATGCTTTAAAACTGTTTTCTAAATGTTCTGTTGAGGACATAGATCTTCCATAGAAAAGTAGGCACTGTGCTTTAGACAGTAAACACTAAATTCAGGATTGCAAGAGAGAATCTTTTAAAGAAATGGCAGAAACTCTGAAGAGATCTGGTTGTGGTGAGTGTCAGTCATGCAGCTTGACTTCTCCAGAACCTATTTCAGAGAGCAAAAAGGGAAAAATAAACATCATCTTCTGTCTATTATGGTTTTATCTGTAATGAAATCAGATTTCCTTTCCCAACAGGTTTGAAGAGAAAGGAGCAGTTCAGATTTCTTCTCAAGTAAGGCTGGAAGAACTTGAGAGCGCCGAGGAAGGAAATGAAAATTCTTGCAATGCACAGCCTGACAAGCTGTGTGCCAAAGAAATAACCCTGCCAAATGTCATAGGTGTGTTGTTTTGGTGACAAAGGTGATTAAGCTTGAAAGAGACCACAAGTTAGCATTTTTATTTCATGATTGTATATATATGTATGCCTGCAGTCTGTGTATAATGTAGTTCTGTTGATGCCTACAGCTAATACAGGACTATTCCTCTAGCCTAGATACTTAAAATGTGGATGTTCTATGCAAAAGGAAGAAAAGTAACTTGATCAAAGTACAAAACTTAATCTATTCTACGTGAGCTGTATTACACATGAAAAGCACTGGCTGGTAATTCATGTAAAAATTTAGTAGGACATGTAATATGATCTTTCTGCCTTTATTTTAGAGGGGGATTTGTGCACTGTAACATTCTGGTTAGGGAGGAAATAAGAGCAGTTCTTCTAAAACAAAGTAGCCATTAAGCTTGTTGTTTATTGTGCTTGTGTGTGTAAAATAGAGGTTAATAATTTATTATACCTATAAATCTAACAGGTGAAAGTGATTTCCCAAAGGAATGTTTGAGCAAGAAAAGCACTCAGAGCATCACTGAATGTGCCAAACCTGCCCAAGGGAATGTGACTGAATGCCAGAGTTCTCCTTTAAATGCTCCTGCTGCAGACCTGCTCCCAGAGCAGTGTGACAGAATAGGTGATGCCAGTCCCACAGTCAATGGGGGCACATCCTTCTTTAAGAGCACAGGAGAAATGGATGAGCAGCAAACCCAGTGCAACAGTGAAAACCGAGAGTTTGGTTTAGAAGACAGCTCAGGGAGCAGGCTGGATAAAAGCAAGGAAATGGATACTGATGTACAAAGTGTGGAAGCTGTAGAGGCATATGAACCTGAGAATGACTCTTCCCATGGCAAAGAACTTCCTCTGGAGAAGCTGCCTCAGCCAGAGACACTTCACTCTGCCAGCCTGAATAAAGTCTCCAAGAAGAGACTGAAGCAGAGCATTCGGAAAGTCAATGAATGGTTTTCAAAAAGCAATGAGATTTTGTCTTCCAGTTCTTCCCTGGATGAATCTGCTGCATCAGCTGATGTTTCAGGTGAAGGAGACCTGTGTTCATCAGATAAAGAGTCCTGTATTTCAGAAAAGACTGACCCTATGGTAGATTCCATGGAAATTGCAGCAGTGGAAAGAAAAAAGAGGTGGTCAAAACCACAAAGAGCAGAAAACATCAAAGACAAAATATTTGGAAAAACGTACATGAGAGGGAGGAAATCAAATCCCCCTTCTACCTTGAGAGATATTTTGCCTTCTAGGAGAAAGGAAGATGTGGCTGCTGCTAAGTGCCTGAATAATTTCAGCAAAGACAGACTCAAACGAAAGAGAAAGAGTGCTGGTGTCCTGCAGCCTGAGGATTTCATCAAGAAAAAAGATAGAGATGAGGCAGATGGGGGCCCTCAAAGTGTTAATAATGGGGGCCTTGGAGATGCTGAAAGGAAAAGGTGTGATGAAAGTGTTGCTGTTAATGAGAGTCACCTCTCTCAGAATAGAGCAGATAATACACTAACAGAACCTGAGGAAGGAGGAGAGTCCACATGGAAGAAAGCTGCTGAGAAGGTCACTACCAAGCACTGTGATGGGGAACCAGAAATGCACAGCTGTGATCAGAAAAGCACCAAAAAAAGGAGTTCTGCAGCAAAAAGATGCAGGCATTCTAGTAGAAGTATGTGTGCTCTGCAGTTAGTAGTGGACAGAAGCTCTGTTTTCCCTGATCCAGCTGAGCCACAGATTGACAGCTATCCAAGCAGTGGGGAGCCCAGGAAAGCAGATGCTGAGCAAAATCCAGTCAGACGCAGTAGAAGGCTTCAGTTACTTTCTGAAGAAGTGACAAACCAAACAAGGAAAGCAGTAAAGGGAGCAAGCAAGAATAACAGTGATGGTGGAAGGTCTGTCTCTGGAGACCAAAGGAATGTGGCAACTCACTCTGCTGAGTGCAAAGACCCGTGTGAGCCTCAAGATGAGTTGAGTGACAGGCCAGTCACTAATTTGGAGGGAGGTGATCTGGAAGCAAATGAAATGCAGATTAGTCTAAAGAATTTATCTGCCACTGCAGAAACTGGGAAAAGTCTGTTCAGTCCTTCATGTCAGCCTTCAAACTGTGGTTCCACTGCACCTGACACAGGTTCTCAAGNAAGACAGTGCGATACGAGGCAGCCCTCTCCTCCTACAGCTTCCTTCAGTGTCTGCTGGGCAAACTGCTTCTCACCAGACTGAGGAGGTGACTGAATCACCTGCTGCTTTTCCCCAGGAGCCTGGGCATGATTCACGAAGTGTTCCAGGGGACTTCAAAACTGCAAAGCTGCCAGTGGCTAAGAAGGTTTGGGAGTTGACTAAGGAAGCTGAGGACAGTGACCTGGACACGCAGGATCTGCGGAACGTGTTCCGGCATCCAAAGCGCTCGTCCTTCAGCCTCCTGCAGGCTCCCAGGCAGGCAAGAAAGGAAGAGTCTGCTGCTGAAACCTTCCATCTGTCACGTGCTGCTCAGGTAGAAAATAAGGCTAGCAAACAGTTACAGCCAGAAGGCTTACAAGAGGAGAGAGCTGCTCAAAACTTGGGCAGGGTTTCTGAGGAAGAGGAGCTTAAGGTCTGCGAGTCTGCCCGTGTTGATCCTGTGCCTTGCTTTGCTGTCAGCACAGGAGAGCACTGGGATGACATTTCACAGGCTGCAGAGGAAGGGACTCTGACACCAGCAAGAACAGGGACTGCTCAGACTGAGCACAGAAATGGGTTGCTACGAGAAGAGCAGGGCAATGAAAGGCCAGTGTCAAATGAGATAGGGATAGAAAGTGAGTTGAGCCAGAATCCCATCAGAAGTGATGGGAGCCAAAGTGATCAGAGTGACACAGAGAAGCATGATTCCAGACAAAATGATTTAAACACAGGCCAGGAAATCAGTTCAGAAAGCAATCAGACAGGAGAGACTGAAGTTGCTGCTTGCAAAAGACCAATTCTACATTTTCAATCCACATCAATGATTTGTCCTGCAACTTGTCAGCAAAGCCCTGCTGAATTCCGCTGTGAAGTCACTAGGACAAAAAGTAACAAAATAGAAAGGAAATGTGTAAAGGGGAATGAAGAACAAGCAGCCCAAACTGTTAGCACAGCAATGCCCAAGAGTTCAGCTGCAGGGCCTCTGGAAGAACCTCTTCGAGAGAATTGTGATCTTACAGGTTTGCCTGAAACCCCTAATGGCTTCCTGTGCTCTGACACTGACATTGAGGAGAACACCAGCTTATGTGAAACTGATAGGAAGGAGCAATCTGCAGTGTTTGTAAAAAGTGACAATGCCCTGGGAAAAGAGCTGCACAACAGAAATGCAAGTTCTAAGCCAAGATCTCGAGGCAGTCGAAGGTCTCGAAGACAAGTGCAGAAACTGCCATCTTCAGATGAAGAGTCCTGTGAGGAGGAAGACCTGCCATGCTTTCAGACATTACTCTTCAGCAAATCAGCAAGCACACCTCTGCAGACTGAGAAACAAATGACATCTGTGGTAGAGTCTCCAGTGGTGGAATGTCCAGTGAGTCCCAGCGTGTTGCCTCACAGTGTGAGTGATGATGAGAATAAAGTGCAGAAAGTGCCTGAAGCTGCCCTAAGTCATGTCTGTGGCTCACCAAGCCAGGAGTCAGAATGCTCTGTCAACTTATTTTCTTCCCAGTCCAACATGTCTGAAGAATCACTTAATGGAGCACAAGAACTGAAGAAACATTTGCCACAAGCTCATGTGTCCAAACAAATGAGAAGCATAGGTGACAGTAAAGAAACTTCTCAGAATTGTAGTGGAGGCCTGAAGACAGGCAAAGATGAATTCCAAAAAGACCCAGACATGGGAGCAAATCTAGGTACAAACCAAGATTTTTCTCTCTGCAGCTGTGTTTAGAATGTCCTTACACCAAGGTTTTTGGTGTTTGCATGGAAGCTTTATTCTGTATTTAAGGGGTGCTTGCTCTTCTAGAAGAATGTATCAACCTTAAACAATCAAACAGAAAACCCTCAGTGGTTTATTTCCTGAAAATTATGTTCTTCCAGTGTTCTTTGTTCAGAGCACAAATGAACAGGCTGGGCACTAGAAACTGATGGGAATTCACGTTTGAGGGAAATGCAATGTGATACTTCCTTGTCAGCAAAATTTCACAGCCTATCCAGGCTTTTTCCCCAGATGAAATGTTTGTTGAAATTGGCTGTAGAATTTTGTAGAGAATATTTTGCCGTTTTTATGGCCTTTGTAAATGTTTAGGGCTCTTTTCTCCCCGTTGAAACACTGAATTCTGCTTACTCTGTCACGTGTGTGACATGGTATTCTTTGAAATGTTCACTTAAGGGAGATCTGTCCTTCTAACCAGCATTTTCAAAGCTTATCACTTCAGTGTTTTTAGTTCCCTAAAACCTCTGTGTGCTAAGAGTTGATGGATAATGTTTGGTTTGTTGTCGTTTGGTGAGTTTTTCTTTCTTTAACCCAAGGAGTTTTTTTCCCATCTTCTTCAAGGTGAAGCATCTGGATATGACAGTGAAATAAGTATTGTAGAAGATTCCTGTGGGCCATTCTCTCAGGCTGAAATCCTCACCACACAGGTGAGTTTCTGCACTGAGTGCTACAAGCAGCTTGCATTCCAGGAGATAAGCAAGCACATGCAAGCTGGGAAGTCAATACAGTGGAAAACTTCCTCCATCATAATTCTTTGTCACTAAATTGCTAATTAAATTACTTAATTTATTAGGTAAATGAAATTAAATTACAGTAGATTACTTCCAAAAGCATACTTCATGAAGAACTGTAGAGCTGCTCCTGTGCCATGATTTGTCCAACTTTTCCTCACCTGGTGACACTGCAATGGCCACAGCTTGTTATGTGCTGTTGGTTACAGGGCTTAATTGTGGGAGATGCTAATTAATGTATCTCCACACTTGGCCAATGCTGGAAATGTCAGCTCCCTATATTAAAAAGCTTTCATGATAGGAATTTGGTGCTAAGGATTAGATTTGTTACAATGTGATATTTAGAAGCACGGAGATTTGTCTTCTCCCTGTAAAAATTAAATAATTCCACATTTAAATATCATAGATACAAGTCCCAACAGGCAGTGTCTAATGAAAGGTGTGTCTAGCAGTGTAATTTTTGTCTGCTGTTAAAATCCTGAATGTTGCTCAGTGGCCTGACTTTATGTTTTGGGTGATTTGGGCTGGGGGCTCATTTGAGGGTTAGGGGCTTGGGGTTTTTTTTTTTTTATCCTGTGTGACTTTAAGTAAGTCTTATGCCAACTCTCTCTTCAGCTTTCTCAGCCCTAAGGGGGTTTATGTATGTAAAAAAAAAAGAGTGAATTTAATTTTTGTGCTTTATGGGTGCTTCTGTTCACAGCATCAGTGTGAAATGCAGTCACTGGCAGGACATTCCTTCCTACTGCAGCTCCAGGGAGGGAGATACTGGGGTGTGCACAGGCTGAATGGATCAATGACAGTCTGGGTGGGGGGTTTGGGGTTGTGGTGATGGTTCTCTGTTTGCTTGGGGGTTTGCATGGGTTCAGTAACAAAGAGGCTCCACACGGTGCCAGTGCTGGAGCTCCAAATGGAATATTCAGAAATTGCTTCATCATGGAAGGTGCAGGGTTTGGGTTTTTCCTTTGAAACTCTTGAGCTGTTCTTATGAGGACTTGCCTGTGGCATGTTTTTGGTCATGCAATGTAATTTTTGAGGGAGAACATAAGGAAGAATATTAGGAAGTGTTTTAGTTCTTTAAATGATCTTTGGGGCTTTTAGTAACGGTGGAAAATGAAAGGCTCAATTTAAATTTAATAATGAACATCATGGATTGAACTACTAATGGAGTTCAGACTTAAAATTGTAAAGTAATTGAAAATTACTTTCAAATAATTATTTTTTTTTGCAGGAGTTGTGTTTTCTGATTGATTAAACTCTGAGACATCTAAACTGAAATAACGTGACTGGCAAAATGGGTGTGTGGTTGTTGGGGTGTTTTTGCTTCTGATGTGGGATGTGTGCACTGTTTGTTACAGTAAAAGCTCCACAGTCACCTTTTGAACAGGTGGCAAAAACTTAATTCAAAACTATTTTGCCATTTCTGATTTTCAAGTGTTTGTTAAGGAAATTAATCCTGAGTTTCTGATGTTGGCATTCTTGTGCCTCCTTTGCAGCAGAAGAATGCTATGCAAAATAACCTGAAAAAACTGCAGCAAGAAATGGCTGCACTTGAAGCAGTGCTGAAGCAGAATGGAAGTCAGAACTGTGAGGGTTTACCTGTCCATAGGGAGCTGCCACATTCCAGTACTGAAGGAGCATCTGAAATGGATCAAAAGAGAGAAGAAAAATCCAGGTCAATAGTTTTGTTTGGAATTTGGGGTGGTTTTTTTATGCTTATTTCTAAATTTTTATTAAAAAAAAAATCTTAAGTATCTCTAAGCTTCTGGGAAATTACAGTAGTTTCACTGATGCTCCATTTTTCTTATACTTAAAAAAAGCAAAAAGTGTATTAAAATCAATTTCCCTCTCTCAAGGTCTCCAGAATTGTTGCTTCCATCTTCTAAGTCCTCTTTAACAAAGAGATCAGATCTGGAGAAAGGCCCTGAGTGTGACAGTGTTCTAAAGAATGAAACTCCCTCTGAAAAGACAAAACCTGTGCAGGAAGCAGTGCAAGAACACAGGCAGTTTGAAGCAGGTAAATTTAAGAGAAACCCAGTGCATTTTGATTTCTTGTGGTTTTCTCCTGTTCTTTTCATGTTTTCACACATCAGCAAGATACAACTTCTTCCTGTAAATCAAGGATTTTAATTTGTGTGTTCCTGATCATTTTAAAAAGATGTTATTGCTTTGTTTGGTAGCCCAGCTGCATGGCTGCCCATCAAATGGGGTGTGACAGCATTTTGATGGTCATAGGAGTTTTCCTCTCTCACTTCTAAATTCAGACACTTTGACAAATATGCTGCTAAAAGTTCCACAGGTGGTCTAGTGTCTTGCTAATAGATCAGGAAAAAGACATGAGAGAGGCAAAGATGAAGTAATAAAAGGAGAGGAGGTAACTACAGAATTTANTAGAGGC
Source organism: Phylloscopus trochiloides viridanus (assembly GCA_001655095.1). Taxonomy (NCBI): domain Eukaryota; kingdom Metazoa; phylum Chordata; class Aves; order Passeriformes; family Phylloscopidae; genus Phylloscopus; species Phylloscopus trochiloides. The sequence continues at coordinate 12,541 of LXPA01048121.1, forward strand.
AAAGATGAAGTAATAAACACATAAGGAGAGGAGGTAACTACAGAATTTAAACCTAAAAGAGCAACAACCTTCTACCATGACTACAAGAAGGAGATGCAGTTTTCTCAAGGAGTGATTTCTCTCTTCCTTCAGAAAGTTCAGAGGAGCAGAAATCTGGGACCAGGCAAAACAATGCATCTGTCTCATCAGATCTTTTTGGAGATGTGACCCAGGGTACAGATAACTCTTCCTGCTCTGTAAGGCTTTTTACCCCTCAAACTGCAGAAGGCACAGATGGGCCTGTCACAGCTCAGAACACTGACAAAAGCTGTGGCCCAGGACACAAATTAAAGAGAAGTGAATGTTTCCCTGCACCTGCTCTGCACAATGCAACTGGGAAAGAAAATGCTGCCAGTCCAGTTGTGAGCAAGAGGAAGGAAATGTCAATTGTGGCATCAGGTCTGAATCACAGCGAGCATGTAAGTAAAGTTCAGGATTTTGAGATCACTGGGTAATAATTCCTCATTACCACTGTAGTCCTCAGTAGGGAGATCTATAATAAAACTAATTATTATACTGTAAGTATAACAAAACTAATCTTGCAGGAATTTCAGGTGAGTAGTGTAGCAACTGAAGTCAAACTTTATCTCTCCTAAAACTGAGAGTGCTGCCTGTAATGGCACTGCTAAGCTTAGTGAAATTGAAGGTTTTTAAACAATCCCTTGTGTCTGGGGGAAAAAAATATAGGATTCCAAAGCCAGAGGACTTGTAGAAAGCCTTGTGGCTGGGGAGGGGCTGTGTGGGTGTTTGGGTCAGGCACTGTTCTCAGATGATGCTGCTTCACCCAAATTCTGATCCCATAGCAATCATTTCTGTAAGTAGTAATTCTGAGTTGCTAATAAACCTGTTTCTGCACTCACTTTCCAGAAGGATTTGTCTTTTGGGTTATAAAACACACACCAAGAGCTCTGCATTACTTTAGTCTGTTGAATGGTGCCAAAATTAACTTAAGGAAATGCACATCCTGTGTGCCAACACATAAAACTGTTACTTTAAAGTAACTACCACATCATGCTTCTACAAACTGAGGCTGTTGGGGGGTTTAAAACTGTTGCTAACTTTTATTTTTCTTAACTGCTTTTCAGCTGGTGGTCCAGAAGTTTGTGAAGAAAACTCAGAGCACTTTATCAAATCACATTACTGAGGGAACAACCCATGTCATCATGAAAACAGGTTTGTTGGGGGCTAGGGGACCAAATCCTCTACTGACAGACCATGTAGAAATTTACCTTTGGTTTAAACAACAAGCAGACAGGTCAGCAATAAATTTAGTAAGTTTGAGGAGAAGATATTGATTGTTCTCTCTATTCTAAGCTTTTTTGTTTAAGCTTGTGACTTTTCTCATTCTGTTTCACAGAATCAGTGGAGGGGCAGTTTTCCCTTCTGTTATTGCTACTTGGTATTTGTTTCTCCAGCTGCCTGGTGAATTTTCAGGTGTTGACAGCACACTGGTGTGAAGTAGTTCAGAACCAACCAAAGGGAAACAAAGATAGTTCCCAAAGAAATCATGCTTTTTCTTGCCTCTTATCTTTATTGATTAAATTTAAAAAAAAAAAAAAAAA
>LXPA01048130.1:0-11242 GCA_001655095.1 Phylloscopus trochiloides viridanus
TTGTTTTGTTTTTTGGGGGTTTTTTGTATCATCTAAAGATTTCAGTGGTGAAAGACGCTCTGTCAGTGTGTGCTGTGAGTGGTTAGCTGTGAACAGACGGCAAGTTGCGGTCACTGTCCCTGGCCAGCTGGGAATTGCACATCTCCTATCATATTTATTGGTCACACATATTCTGTCACCTCCCCCTTTCTATTTACCCATTGTCCAGCTGCTGTCTCTCGTCTTTTAGATCTCTGGGACATGGAGATCCAATTAAGATGATTATAGCCATGTATGAGCCTTCAGCTGCCTCCTAACATACATATTTGTAATAGTGTTTACATGCTCATTTCCATTCAAAGGCACTGTCAAACTCGACTTCATACGTTGATATACATAAGCAGAAAGTCAGATATCTACCCAAGATTCAGCAGCTCTAGGAAAATGGATTTAAGGAACTGTAAAGTACAGATTCACACCACAGGCAGTGAGGTACCCTGAGATATTCTGGGCCCGTCCAGTGTGTCTGATGATGAATGGATCAGCCTGCAGATCCATTTCAGAAAACCCTCTGAACCTTTGTTAAAATATTCTTACAACATTATACATCAAAATCAGTTAAGCAAACTCAAAGAAAACACTCATTTAGCCTGTTATGAAAACTATAAATAAAGTAGAAAAGCATATTGCATGTTATTTCCCTTTAGACCCAAACAATTAACAGAATGGGAGACATTTTATGATTGTTTCCATTTGAAAAAATTGATTACTTAAGTGCAATATATTCTTGATAATACCTTGTAAACGTTTTTGTCTGAATTTTTTTAAAAATCCTAGTTTCCTTTAATAAAAGTAGTAAGAGGGCATCCCATTTTATTGCTGAAAATTCCCTAAGTTCCCTATGTTCCTGTGAATTTTGTTTCTAGAAAACCTTATCTCTTTCTTTGCATCTTTGCATGTTATATCCTCACTGCACAGGTAATTTAGAAGTTGTCGCAATTTTAACTTACTTTCTCTATTCCATTTCGACAGAAAAAAAAAGTCATTGACTTGGGTTTGGAGGTGCTTTGAACCTGGACAGGCTTAGCTGGCTGAGGTGTTCCTAAGAGCTTTGAAGTGACAGATATGACAAAATCACAAGGGTGCTGATAGTCCTCTCATCCGTGTTTTCCCACAGTTGTTCCTGAAGGACAGACAAAATTCTTCTGAAATGAACACAAGTGAAGGTTAAAAAAACACTGCAGAGAAGCTGGTAGGAATTCACCTGCCCACATAAAGTAGGGGTGACGTGAGCTGCATCTTTCACTGTGCTCAACATACCATCTACAGCTGGAAGACTTTTCCCCAAGGCAGCCAGTCTTCTGGCTTACCCAGGTCCCCTCATGGCCCAGAAATTTAGACTGAACCTCTGAGGGCTGAGGGGCAAGACAATTTTATGGGAAGTCTGCAGTCAGGAGATGGTAATAGCTGTCCAAGCAGGTATTCCACTCCATAGCTGGGAAAAAACTGAGCAGAGTGTGATGCTGGATCCAGGGCAATCCAGAGACACCTGGGTTAAAATATACAGAGGTACTTTATCTCTGGCTGTCTTCACATCAAGATTTCACATCACCAGTATGACCCAAGGACAGGTGATGCTAAACCTCCACCACTTCCAATGCCGCCTCTTGTAATACATGCAAGAAACAAAGCAGGTGACCTTCTAACAGCCACTGGAGCACAGCCTGGATGTGTCTGAGCATTCGGGAGCCATGTGAGCATCTGTAGGAAGGATCCAGCAGCAGAAGGCTGTTTAAGAAAAGTGCAGCGATGAAAAACGCTCAGGTGCATTGCAATCTGAAGGAAGAGTACCTGGAGGAAGAGACAAGCACTCTTCTTCCACACCACTGGAGTGTACAAGTCCCTCAGCCTAGACCCAGCTTATCCTTGCAAGCTCATTTTGGGCATTGTGGGGGCGCAAGGAGGACAGTCAGCATTTGGCCATACATGAGCATACCCTGGAAATTCAGCTGTATGGGAGCAGCCAGAAGTTACCTGTGTCTGTACTGCTTTTGCTGTGTGCAGACAACCTGCTCCCTGTATCCCTGCAGCTTCCTCTCTCCATCCTGGAAGAGGTGGAGGAGAAAGGGGAGGTGTTTGATCTCCCAGTCCTGCTTTGGGAGCTGTATTGTGCCCATGCACAGCACTCCCCTCCCCCTCTGCCAGCCCCTCCCCGGGGTTGCTCCTGGTGGCCACAATAAGAGGTTAGTCAGCCTATTTCAATTAGTGGCAAGCCGTGTGGCGTGACTCCAGGGACTCCATATGTTCATAAGTATATGCAACCACACTTTCCTTGACGCATTCCTCATTCCAGGGAAAGGCCACATCTCCACAGCTTGCTGGCACAAGTCACACAGGCAACTGCAGAAGAGATGGGATAACAAATACACACTCACACATATACACACACATATATACGTAGGAAAACTTGGCACCCTCCCACCCTCTCCCGTGTTGACTGCCACATGGTCCCCATCAATTTTTGTCAGAGCCAGCAAGCCAGCCAACCGCTCACAGATGCTGACAAGGCAGTTTCAACAGCTGAGGGACTTCTTTCCTCCTCCAACACGCAGGATTTTGGCTGACTTTTTTTTCTTTAAAGTCATCTTCTGCAGCCCATGGCATTGCCGTCTTCCTGGGTGCTCCTTGACTAGAGTGCCCCTCTCTGTGTCTGAGGGCCAGCAGGTTCCACTTCACCCTGTGTGGAGATGGGGTCTGAAAGCAAAGAGGTCGTAAGAACATGCTGTCTCCACTATCTCGAGCATCCCCAGAGGAGAGTAAAGATCTCCCAATCCAGTTGCTGCCATTTTCCCCAATACTGGCTGCAGGAGTGCAGATTCTCCTCCCTGAACACTGTTGCTACCTTCAGGGGGGTTAGAGGGTTAAGGACACATCTCAGTGTCCAAGNCCCCCAATATTGGCTGCAGGAGTGCAGATTCTGTCTACTCCTCCTCCCTGAACACAGTTGCTACCTTCAGGGGGGTTAGACGGTTAAGGACACATCTCAGTGTCCAAGAGATCCTCTGTAAGGAGCTCATTCCTCCATGTCATGTTTTCAGGGCTTCCTGCAGGTGACTGGGAGTTTGTGTCTAGAGTCAAAGTCAGGCCTGAATTAGTGAAGACCTCCAAAAAGATATTTGACACATTTCAGCAAGTTTGCTAACATTTAATGACACAACACACACTAGCAATGGCCCCTAGGCTTAGGTGAAGGGCAGGAACTGTGCTCAGGAGAAAGGGATGCAGAAGTACTTGGGGAAGGAAACAGAAAGCAGTGGTGGTAGGATGAAGCTTTCAATCTCAGTGAAATCCTGGTCCCACTGAAGCCCTGGCAAAATCTCTCATGGTTGCTCACTTAGACCCTATCCTGGGTAAAGCTCAAGAACCTCAGTCTGATGTCATATAGATTGGCATTTTCAGTCCCATGAGAAGAGACATTTTTTTCTCCAGGGCCTGAAGGTTATCCCTCATCACCTGTGCAAATCCCTCATATCTGGCAGTTCTTGCCCAGCTCAGTCCTACCCCCAGTCAGGAGAAGGGTCCATCTTTATAATGTGGCTCAGCAAAGGGAGAAATCCCCTGGCCAGGCACTGTCACCCACCCAGCTCTTCTCAACACAGCTGTGGGGCTGCATTTTGCAGGCAGGAACACGAGGCTTGCTCAGATGCCTGGAAACATCTGTGCAGACAGTGAGACCGACAGGCACACGGTGGGACGGGAAACAGAGGGAGAGCAGGACTGGAGGGACTGGGAGATGACTGAAGTGAACCGTTTCAGAAAGCTAAGACATCAAGTTTTTACAACTGGGGTGCACATTCGGGTTTGGCAATACTATCCAGCTGGCACAGGAGCACTGATCTTCCTCCCCCCCAGCCTTGTGTCAATAATGGGCAGCACAACTGAAACCTCTCTCTTCATTGCTTACTGTCAGGTCATGCCAGCCCTTGCATGCAGGCAAACAAACCACAGTGCTCGAGCAGCCCCATTTTTCAGAGCTGGAGGCAGCTGAAGCAAGGAGATACCTGAGAAAATAATGAAGTTCAATAGGTGGCTCCAGCCTCAATGGGGTCATGGATAGAGTCAGGGCAGTCAGGAGGAAGTGCTCTGACCAGAAGCACACACTGCCTGTCACATCCACCAAAAGACACATCTTCTGACATGAACAGGGATGTTATTAGCTGTCCAGACCCTGAAAACCATCCAAAGTTGACGAATCTTTTCCAAACCACTATCTTGGGCACAAGATGCACCATCAGAGGATTTCCCTATTCCTACATTATCATGCTGCTCAATTCTATGTATTATGGTGTTTCTGTCCCTCTCTCAGAAACCCTGGGTGCTGATCAGAAGTGATGGCAGGAGAAGGGGCAAGGATAACTGTCAACTTGGAGTTTGAGACTACAAGCTTTGGGAATTGGGCTAGGCAGCCTGGTCTCACAGAGCAAAATATCTCCACTTCCAAGGATGCACAAAGTGAAAGACGCTAAGGTGCTGGGATGAGCTGAGGAATTGTAAACCCTTGCAACACTGTGTTTCGTTCAGTGCTCTGTCTGGGACTAGGGTGGGGTGTAGAAACTTGTCCATGGCAGGGAGAGGGAGTACAGCTGGAAAAGGAGCCAAAGAGTGAAAGCTGTGAAGACGGTCAATCCACAGGACTTAGGCAGCAGTCCTGATGGACTGCCCACTGCAACTACAGCCATCTTAAGCCAAAATCAGGTGTATCAACTGTGATTTGAGATGGATGAGCAGGGCAGAGGAATCTGACAAGAATCTGTCTCAGAGAGTCCTGGCAAGTGACCATGGGAAGTATTATTTCATCTTGCAGCTGGCAATGAGGTCCATGCTAGAAGAAACTTACTGCTCCTATCATAATTCAGGATTTCCAGTCGTCTTCCTGAGCATGGATTCTGCACTGGAAATGAAAGAGAAAGATCCCAGATTAACCCAAAGAGTCTTCCAAGGAAGATAAAATGATGCCATGAAGTGGAACCTGTTCCCTGTGTCTCACTCTTGAGATATTCTTTCTCATTCCTCCCTGCACATCTAGGAAGATCAGAAAAATAGCACAGGAAACTAGAGGATATTTTAGTGAAAACACAATTGTTCTCAGATTCAACCTAAATGTGTAGGGAACTCTCTCTGTCCCATATTTCCAGATGACCAGTGACTTCAAGAGTTCACTGCTGCCTCAGTGCCTGTGGTGAAACCCCACTGCTGCTCTGCAGGTTAACAGCAGACACATGGTCCAAGAAAGCATGGATGTGGGACTTTTACTTCTATTGGTCCAAGTCCTTCTCCAGTCAGAAATACTTGCATCCTTCTGGATCACAGCTGACAGCAACAAAATATCCTCTGCAGGGAGGGAGGCAAAACAGAAGGAATAATTTGATTTCTGGACTTTGCCAAACTGATCTAAGGCCAATTGTCCCTACATCTGCCTAGGTCAGAAGTAAAGTTCATTATCAGTTTGAAATCTTACTTACTGGCCATGCCTGGGTGGCTGGAGCCATCTGCAGAACAGGGGCATGCAGACAGTTGGAAAGACATCCAAGCAGAGCTCAGGGAGAGATCTTGAGTTTCACTGTTGGTTGAATAAAATGAGCTGATTTTGCCAGTTGTCAGGCAGCAATCGCAGCACTGATGAATGACAGAATAAACCAAGTTCCTTCTGCAGCCAAATTCCATGACACCTCCACAAAGTTGACTTACACCATCCATCACGACATCTGCTGATGTCCACGGGAAGGGGAGAGGGTGTAGCTCTCCATCCCACCCTGGGTTATTTTTACAGCTGGGAAAGGAGGTGGTGAACCTGGACAAGAGGATTGGAGACTTTTCTAAGACAGCTCACAAGAGCTGTGGAATGAGAGCCAGAGCTTAGAAGGCCCCAGATCTCCAGATCAGCAGCTTCAAACCTGTCACTGGCAATGAACCCAGAAGGGCTGTATTCCCCAGAAAGGAATTTCTCTGGTTCTGCCCAAGCAGACAAACAAAATCTCCCAGCGAAGTGCCTGTCTCCCACTGGTGTAGAAAGTTGAAATAGATGCTTAGAACTCAGAAGCATCTCCAGGCGTCCTGGACGACACAGCTTCAGGGGGTAAAGGCAGGACACTGGGACATAGAGACTGCCTCTGGCATGCAAACCTCTTGCCTTCATTGACACAAGACTTTTGGAAAAGACCCAGCCAAGCAAAGACAATGGAGCTGTACTGATTTATATCAGATGAAGATGAGTCTCTTGAAAATCAGTTCCAGGTGAGCTGTGTGGAACTGCCCGGAAGCTGCTTGCCAGTTTCTCTCTCCATTCCCTGTTGCCAAAACACATTCAAGTGAAGATTCACAGGCAGCACAGAATGGTTCCCTCAGGAGGAGTCATTCCACACATGCATTCCCAATAAGCAGAGTGGCAATGTTTAGAAACCAAATTGGTCATCGCTGGCAATTGTAAAAACAGACAAAAATAGCAGGAAAAAAAATCACAAATTCCTGCATATTTCTCCTGATTGTTCCACAAAAAAAAAAATGTTGGGTTATCCAGAAGAGAAGAATGGCTTAAACAAGCAAAACATCAGTAATCACCTGCTTTGCTAAGTGTTTGTAAATAACATAAGCTGATTTTCTTAGCCAAATGTCATTCCTTTCCACAACCATCACTCCCTTCTCCCAGTTACTCACTGTGACTAATGGGAGGGGAAAGAGGTTGTTGTCCTTTTTTCTCCCCAATGGATTTTTAACCAAAAAACTTTCATTTTAGTTGGAAAGCGCTCTTCTCGCCTCCTCTTTGCCCTCCCAGGATGGGTGACACCATCCTGTCTGCAGCACGAAATCCTTTGCCTTTGGTCACTTCTACAGAAGTAGAAGATAATATCTAAGTCCCCAGTGGCAAACTGGGAGTGGTGAGACAAGACCACTAAGTTTATAACACTTCTTCAAGATGGCCAAGGTTCCTCAGCACATCCTTCATCAAATTCTCAGTTCTGCTAATTAAGCTATCAAATTCGTGTTGGAGGGACAATTGTTTATGTTTTGGGGTTTTTTTTCAGAGCTGTAGATCTTGCCAGTAGAGTCTTCAGAATAAGAAAAGAAAAACCCTCTGAATCACTGCCCAGAAACTCAATCCCAAAAGCCTCCTCCCAACCTCTGTTTACAAAATTATAAGCTTTCTTTGTCCTAACCATTTTCCTGTTATAATAATATTCTTCATTTTCTATCTGACTTTTTTTTTTTTTGGTGCATGGAAAATGTGATTTCATTGTGAAAGGATTTCTTATGAATCAATACAGCAAAGAGAACACAGAGATGTTTGCAGTAAATCACTCTCAAAGTAGAGACACATAGAAAATGAGTTACAAGAAAAAGTAGATAATCCCAAGCCATTTCCAGATGGAAGGAGATTATATTTTCCATACAATGTATCTGGGTTTTGTGACACAAAACATGCTGGTATTTATTTAATGTATTTTTTCTTTGTACCGTGGAGTTATGATTATATGAAATGAGTTTCCAAAAATGACAAACATTGGCCTGGTTTAGGTAACAAATGGAAGAACTGAGGTACTGATTTCAAACCAACTGAGGCTCAGCCCCTGTGGAAGTTAAGAGCCAAGTCCAGCAGCAGAATGTTGAGTTTCATCCCCTGAGATTCCCTCCACTCCTGGGACAGTAATGACAAGGGGAGAGGTCCAATTTTCCAGTGCTTTGCTGTTTCTTTCACCCACTTCCCTGTGGCTAGCAGGGATGGTATTTGGAGGTAGGCTGACTTCTCCCCTTCAGTGAACTGTGTCATCACCATCTCTTCCGAGAAGGCTTAGCAGGACTGAATGCCCAGCTACTTGAGGAAGCTGCTGGATCACTGACTTCTTGGAAGCACTGGACAGGGATCAGCCTGTCGGAGCCACACATCAAACTGGGTGCTAGGTACCAAGCTACTCTCATAAAGGAGAGACATCCAAGAGCCATTTAGAGAGGGAATTGTTGTGGCTGAAGGAGGCTGAGTCACATCCTCCTAGCGGTCCACTCATGCAGTGACCAAAAACTTAGACAGCTGAAGAAGGGAACTACATCCCCCCTTTCCAAAAACTCCCTGAGACCCGAAAATCTGGTGATTTTCATGGAACAGTGGTTCATCAACACTGCTGAAGTATAGCATCCTGCAGGGCAACTGACAGACCTCTGACTCTAGTAGATGCAACCTCAGACATGCAACCAAACAAGCAGCTATGGAGATACAAAAGTGAAACAAGACTCTTTAAACTTGAGTCTAGCTGTGGGCAGACAGTAAAGGAAAGCTCCTGTGCAGACAGCTAGGGGTAGAATGTTCTATACAGGGGAAAGATATTTTGAATTTTAAATCTGGTGAGGAGGATCATTGTGGTGCTCACATAAACAAAGCAGTTTGGGTCTAGGCTGCCTATGGCAGTAGCCTGTCTCCATCCAGGTTGGAAGGTGGCTGGGTGCTGGCCCAAGAAGTCACTTGCACACTGCTGTTTCCTGCCTCGTTGTACTTAAATTTCTGGCTCCAACAGAGCAGTGCAGCTCTGCTGGTCATGTCTCACATGTTATTCAGATAAAGTGCCAAAAAAAAGAGCTGGGGTCACACGAACCAGCTGGACAGGAGGATGAGGAGGGTAGGACAAAAGATGGTTTCAGGGAGTAGGTGATGTAGGAAAGCTCCCCTCCTTCATCATTAATGCAACATTCACAACAAACGTGATGCTGGCTGTTCACAGTTTTGTTGAACTGGAGAAGGACTACAAATATTACATATAGATGCTCCATGGAACTGAGCAAAGGAGGAGCTGGATCTTCATTAGAGCCCCTGGCTTGCTTCCCTGCTGTGAATTCCTAATCCTAATCGCACTGACAGGGGGTGGGACCCAGAGCCGGTGGTTATAAGAGTTTCGTGCTCAACGAAATGTCCTGGGGACATGACCAGGTCCTGAGCTCCTGCAGGTCACTGAGCAATGGAGGAGCACACCCTTTTCCATGAGGTCGGGGACAACAGGCTTTGCCTTTACGATGGCTGGGGCTGCCTCCAAGGCTGCCAGAGCTCTGTGTGACCAGCTGCCTGCTGCTATTTTATTATTATTATTATTTTTAACTTTTTCTTTCCCCAGGAAAAGCTGTCACTCTGGCTATTCCAGCCCGCTCCCGCCCTTAAAGACCTGGCTGTTTTTCTAGTGTGCCAAATAAATACACCAATCGATAAGGGGGAGCAGCACCAAGCCTGGAAAGCTGGCCCCGGGCCGGAAGAAATGCCTACAGGAGAGGAAGTGTTTGTCACATAGACACGCACACGCACACACACAAAGCTCCATTAGCCAAGCTGTTTGCAGTCATTTTTGGATTGCTGCTCCCTACGCCTGCTTCCAGCGATCCCATCGGTGGGGACCGGCCGACCTCTAGTGGTGTGAGCCCTCAGTGCTGGCAAGGAGGAGCGGGGAAGGAGCCTGCACGCCGAGCACAGCACCTTCTGCTTGCATGCCTTCCGTCCCTGAATTATAAAAAGTCCCACAGAACTGGAGAAACCAAAAAGGGTGGGAGGGCATCTGGGAGACCAGAGAAAAGCAGCCACAAAAGCTCAGACTTCCAGCATCACCTTGGGACTTGTGTAACCAAACCCTTCAGCATCTCCACCACAGATGTACCCCAAGGACTAGTGGCTCTGAGAGGACATTTAGTTAAAAGGAGGTTGAGACAAAGAGCAGAAATGGGACAGCAGGATGCTGACTTCGGAGGGGGCTTGTGAGACCAGGAGGATTATATTTATGGTCCCTGAGGTCACATCCCTTGCTCTGTACAGTCAATTTTCTTTTCATTCATTCCTTTCCCTCATGCAGCAGCTTCTGACTAGTCTAAAGAGGGGGTGTCTCCCTAGCTCTCAGCAGTGTGAAGAGGAGGGAAGCCAGGAATGAGCACCAGAGCTCTGAGAAACCTCACAGCCAAGCATTTTCTCCTGTCTGGAAGGTATTTTGGATCTCCCTCTGGGAGGGGCTGAGGCTGGAGCTGGGGGTCCTTGGGAATGAAGGAGAGCCATTGCTTGGCTGAGGCAGAGAGCAGCCTGACAGGGCAAGGCTGAGGTTTCTCTCACGTGGAAGTGTGAGCTATAAAGATGTGTGAAACCCTATCTCCAGTGCTATCCATATCAAAGATTTCGAGGGGGCTGCTTTAAAATTGGACCTTGGCACAGGTTCTTGCTTCTCCTCACGTCTTACTGAGCGGCACTCTGCCAAAATGTCAGCTTGGCAGCTCCACATGTCCCAGATATCCCAGGCATGTCCTACAAACCTTTCCGGTGCTCCCAGGGAGAGCTGCCTCCACAAACAGCCCCTTCTCACAGCTGTGGAGGGTCCCAGTGGCCCCTGAGCACCATTTCCCCAACTGAGGAGCAAGAGGAGCATCTTCCCTGAAGTGCCAGAAACAGGGGCTGAGGACATACATTAAAAATTCTATAAAAACAGCATTAAGCAAATTGACCACAGGGACTCACTTTTCCCTCCCACCCTGAATGAGCACAAGTGAGGCATTTCCTAGGGACCCTCCAAAGTACCACAGTAAAACCCTAGAGGGACTGTAGAGACCCCCCTCATGTCCTGAGGTCAATCCAAGCTGTCTCAAAGAGAGAATAACCATAATAATTTTCTCCCATTCCACCCAGGCTTTCCTCCTTGTTTTTGCCCTTTTCAACCTAGTGCACTTGCAAAATCCAAGCCCAGAGAGGGAGCCCACAAGAGCCTTTCAAGATTACCCTGAGGCTAGTGGGTGAGTGTTTTCCCCCTGCTCTCCCAGCAGGAGGAACAGGCAGGATTGATTCAACAAAGACACCCAGCAGCACTGGAAAAACTGAGATGCCAGCAAAGCCAAAGGCATTTGCTGAGCATCTCCTATTAGGAGAGTGCTCTCACACAGCTGCCCCACAGACAGCCAAGACAACGAGGTGCCTCAGCAATAAACCCCTCATCTCTGCCCTCCTGGGTGAGTGCAGTGCATCCCAGTAGAGCTGCACTATGCCAGGGCCGAGGTCGCTGCTGCACTCTGCTTTGATTTAACACAATCTCCTCTCCCACATGCTGTTTTCATTAGAGCCTGGATCTTCTGGCAAGGGCACTATGCACAGTCATGAGAAGCTGCTCACTGGTGACTTGTTTTATCCAGTTGTTGGAGGCTTAAAACAATGAGCTTGCAAATATTTCATTCCTCCTCCACACTCTTGCTTGCTTGCTTC
>LXPA01048141.1:0-17080 GCA_001655095.1 Phylloscopus trochiloides viridanus
ATACAAGAGATAAAGAAAACACCTCCTAACTGGTTTCAACAGAGGGAAAATAGAATAAACATTTTTTGGTACATACTGCAACCTAAGACAATAGGCAAAACCAGCAATATTTCTCCAATTCTGTTCCCTTTTCCCTCTCTCCCTACATGTTTCTCTCAGGTGTGGAAAAAGTTATGCTCATGCAGTACTCAACCTAGCAGCATGGGCACGGAGTCTGTGTTATAGCTCACCTCAGTGCTTGCTCTCGGCTTAGTCACAGCTCCCCTTTCCTGGGGATGTCCTGAGTGTGCTCAGAGCATCAAGGGCATGGAACCAGACAACAGGAATGGAGGTTGGGGGCTTGCACAGTGGAGGCTTCCCCTGTGGAGTTTACTGGCAGTGAGCATGTTGATAAACTAATAAAAAAACCCCAAGGCTTGAAGTAAAACCACCTGTTTTAAAGACACGGTAGGCATGGAGAATGGAGTCCTCTTCTGTCTGCAGTGGTAATTTCTAGCTGCCAGTAAAAGCATAATTTTCGTTTTAATAAAAATGGCTTTTCTGAGCTTAAAACTCTCTTGTTCTTGTCAAGCTCCATGTGTGAAAACGCCTAAGAAGGTCTGTCTAGATCAGGAACTTGGCGCAATAGGTAATTGTTTTTTGTAGAATAGCTCTGTCTTATTAAAACTTCCTTGGCTAGTATTTCTAAACCTTGCAGCCTTAAGCCTGGAAAAAGAAGATTAGACTAGTGGCAATCTGCAGACCTATCATTATCTATTATCAGGCAATCATTTATTGTGCATGAAAAGGTGGAAGGCTGAGGAAAACATATTTCATGAGGTATTTTTCTTTATGTTGTTTATTTATTCCCTTGATTACATTAAGGGAATGATTCTGGAGGGGGTAAGTGCTTTGACTATATTGTGGTTTACTAGTACCTGCCAGCTCAGTGATAGAGTGCAAAAGCCATCAGAGCAAAAGAGTACATGACTACCTAAAAGGATGATTTGACAGCATCAGTATTGTGCAATGTCTTGTCTGTCAGGGAGAGGGTTATGAATAGTCATCTTGACAACAAATACCGAAGCTGTCAACAAGTAACTGCCTAGAACAGCAAGTGTTTTCCTCCTATATGTGTCTGATACAACAAATCTTGTGTATTACAGGAATCATCACACATTTTAGTCCTCTGGAAACTGAAAAAAAAAAAGTTAGTTTTGTCCATGTAATTGGCCAGTTTAACACTATGCTGGGTATCCATCAAAAGAGGAACTTATGTGCTTTTATCTGTTTTGGAAATACATAACCATGGTCCAACCATTGCTGTACGTATTGCTGTAGCAGTACAGGCACACTGGGCAAACTCCTGCTCACTCTTGCATCAATCTAGGGTCAAGAAACCCTGCTGAAATCCATATTTTCTGTTTTTATATAGCAGAATGTAGTAAAATTAATAAGAAAGCACTACAGCCTCCATGAATGTTTCAGAAGTCACAAATTCCTCTCTGTCTTTCTTCACATTCCAGACACAAGTATGTCCATTTCAGATGGAAGCCATTATGCAGGTTTTTTTTTCAAATTTTGAGTGCAAGGAAGTGACAAACAGGATGATAATATTAATTATTTAACTGAAGAGAAAGTTTTGTTACATATTCTCCATTTCCATAGGAGAGACCTAAGGATAAATGGCACCAATTCTCCCTTACTTTAGTTGTAAAACTTTTGTCAGAATCTCAAAGAGGTCTTTAGAATGGTTGATTAAGCTACAAAAAGGAATTTTTAGCCCATATCCTGCCATAAAAATAATTGGTAATGCTGGAAATAATTATTAGTAAAATTTGACTGATTCTTTTTATATAAATTTTATTTTTTTATCTGTAAATTGTAATTTCCAGCATTTCTCTAATGAAGCTTTTCCTCAGAACATGTCTGTGTATGAGCTGTTCCCACACAATATTACAAAAAAACAAAAAGAAAAAGCTCTGGAATATAATGACAATAGCCATGAAGTATTGGGATGAATGGTAGGTCAGGGTACACTATGAAATGGAGAAAGGTACAGAACCAAATTTACTATTTACTATCTACCTACTTGGGGAACAGTGCTTGAAGGCTTGAATTTTTGATATAATCAATTGATTTAACTTTTCTTGATGCATAACAATGACCAAGACAAAGACAGTAAATGGGATATTGTTATATTTCTATTCAAACATTCATAAAATTAAACTACCTAACTTAAAATCTTTACTTGTTGTCACCACCATAGCCATTGTGCCCTTTGAATTTCTAGATGTTACTACATATTTCTGATTAAGATCCAATTTAAACTTTATTTCCAAATATTGCAAAAAAATTTGGTTCTCATATAAAAGTTCTGGTTTACAAGTTCTATGCAGTTAAAGTGGAATTAAACACTAATATATCACACTGATAAAAATGTTGCCAGTACTGATGCAACCTTTAAAAATGGTGCTCTTCTGATAGTTCAGTCTTAAAGGGATTGTGGAAGTAAACATATTTTTCTTTTTAATAAGCATTTCTGATGAATAAACCCTGTCAAATACCAGCAGGTTACAGAGCATTAAATGCTCATATACAACAGGTAGCTGACTGATAAGAACAAATTAAGAAATAAAAAATAAAATATTGAAGGTATTTGCTTTCTTTTTCTCTCTACCATTACAATGTTTGCACTTAAAATTGTGAGATTAAAATCCCTGTAAAACAATATTAAAACAAAAAAAGGGAAAAGAGATTGCATGTGCTGTGGAAAAAAAATTACTAAAAGCAATAAACATTTGTCTTTAATTTTAAATCTGTATTAATTAGATAGAAACAAGTGGTATGGACAATAAAATGAATTTAAAGAGGAATTTGACACAGGAACAAATATTTCTGTATCAATTGCCACTGAAGCAAATGGAAGGAGGGTTGTTGCAAGAAAGCAAAATAAATTACTAAAGTGTGTTGGGGGTTTTTAACTCTAAATTTCACAGAACATGCAAATATATTAATCTCCATAAAGGCTAGTAATTATGAAATGGAAGAGGTGATGGCTTGATTCCCACACATTCCATATGAAAAATTTAGAATCACATACAGAAAGGTGTTAAGTGAAGGGAAAAATATGAATCTATAGCAGAAGAAATTCTTCAGTGCCTCAAAAATACAGAGGGAAACAGGAATCACCCATTCTGTTTTCATCATACAATAGATACTGCAATCAATTTTCTTCGTATTTCAGGTGGCTAAATCTGGTCTAACTTCAAACTGTTAAAAGGAAAGAGAAACAACTACCCCACCCTCCATAACTTAAGATCCTTTTATTGTCCTAAAAATTATCAAAATATATGTGTGTGTATATCCATGTAAAACTATGTATCCATGGTTTAGCTTCAGGATAAAGAAAAGATTTACATTGATCTCTTGGATGTGAATGAAACAGAAAAGGTTAATCAAATGTTAAAATCATGATTCTAGGATTAAAAATTTCCATTTCCATAAGTATCATTCAGTGAAATATATCAAAATATTTTACATTAAATGAACATCACCTCCTCTGAGACAGGCACTGACAAAACATCTCTTCTGAGGAGAAAATTGCAACAAAGTTGCTGAAACAGTGACTTGAGGTCACAGAACAAGTCAGTGACAACAGTTTGATGCAGAATGGAGTAGCTACTGGATAGGGACAAATTCATGTAATGACAAGTCTTACCTACTTGGAGAGGTCAAGACAGAAAGGACAGCACTCATCAAGAGTGAAAACAATTTGAAAAAAAAAAAAACAACCAACCAGAACCACACTCATTTTCCCTTATTTTAAATAATAACAAAATCTCAAGTTCTATCTTAAAACTTATTTTCATATGATTAACAAGATTGTGGTCAAAATTTGACTCCAATTGAAGTTGTAGGATAATTAGGAAAACAACCAGTTTTATCATGTATACATAATAAAAGTACAAGGAACTTTCTTAGACAAAATTGGGTTTCAGAAAAGAATGGAGACAGTCATCATTGAATTCTCCAGTTCTCTCCTCGCCAATTTTTTTTTAAGTTATTCAAAAATTAGCATCAATGCATTCAGAATTTTATCTGCCTTAACCACATGTAAATGCTTTGACTAATGATAGTTTAACTATTTCTTTATGAACCTCCTGCTGGGATTTTTTTTTATTAATATTTGCATTAAGAATCTTTTTTTTTTAATCCCTAAATAAATCTTGCAGTGTCTAACGTCTCCTTCTTAATCTCACTTCATCTGAACAGCTTGAAGATTCAGCTATTAAATGAAACATGAAGCAACACTGTTGGTCTGCAGGGTTTTATGCTTGGTTTGGGCCATATGCTTTGATTTCTCTAGGCACTACATCTCTTTTATGGAGTTTTCATCTGAAGCCCCAGGCAGCCTTGTCCTGGCTCCCCTCTAAGCCACAATCTTCACGTTTAATCAGACAGGTACAATCAGCCTGTGGTTTATGCAGAACCCAAAGTCCATCTCAGGCACCCTCCAAGTGGAGTTACTGGTTTCTGTTGTGCCATGGAAGTCATTAAGTGTCGACTATTCCAGCCACTGCCTTGTCTTTGCCCTCATTACAGTTATGACCTCCCAAAGATGGTATTTTTCAACAAGATTTAAAAGAACTATATTAATAAGTAATGCACATTTCAATAAATACAAAATGAATGAAAAATAGGAAAAAGAAAAAATAAATACACTAAACATTTTTCTCCTAATTACTGGTTTTCATGACACTCTTCTTGAAAAAATAGCTTTCCTTAGGACGTTACCTTATCATAACACAGATTCAAGGCTTGATGCTTATTATGTCCTGTCCTGATTAAAACCTTTTCCTTCATATACCTACGTTTGAGAATCTACTTCACAGATTTTACCAGAAGTTGGGCATATGCCTGTCTTGGAATAGACATGAGGTGGGGGAATTGCACTCACACTGATGAAGGTATGACATGGATAACTCTACAGAATACTTTCACATAACATTGAGTTGGTATGACAATTTACATCTTCAACATAGTCAGTAGAACAGAGAAACAGTATGATACTTAATATTAAATTCAGTGTGGTTTTTTTTTTGGTTTGTTTTCATTTGTTTGTTTGTTTGTTTGTTTGTTTTTGTTTTTGTTTTTGGTTTTGGTTTTTTGGGTTTTTTTTGGCTTGGTCAACATTGTTAATAAATAAGCAGTAACAAAGGATCTTAGTGACAATTTAAACAATGACCTTACCTTCTTTCCACTACTGTTCATTTGAAAATTTGGTTTTAGATAAATATTTAAGATATTTAAAATGTCACCACATAACAATAGAGTTCTGAAATTAGTACTGAAGAATTTCTTTTTGTGAGATGTGCACAGCATCCACAAAATATTTTGTTTACCAGTTTGCAAAGCAGGATCTTAGGAAAAAGACATTATTTTAAAATAAATCTTTGTGGTAGAGATCATTGTGAATAAATAAGCATGAAATTCAGCATAATAATTTTTGGGTTTGAAATGCATTCACATAAAAAAAAGAGTATGTTTTAAGGAGGGTAAATAACCTATTTTGAATATTTCTGGAAGCTACATATCCAGCAGCTTAAAAAAAAAATTCAGTCAGCAGGTCTATAGTCTGGGTTGGTTTGCTTGGTGCCAAAAACCTGGAAGTCTGTTTACATATTTAAAGACTCTGATCGTATTGGCTTACATATCAATATCTTACTATTCCATTATACTGTGTGACTTCCTAAAAACCATTCAGTCTTGATCAGTGCACAACTGTCTATAAAAGAACATGTTTGTGTGTGTGTGTATAAATACATACATACATGAAATTATGATCAGAAGTGACAAAATACTCAAATATTCCTGTTGTTGATATATTTTTGAGATTGTTGGGGGTGATTCATTCCTGGAAACACTTGAACATTCAGTATATTCAGTCAATAAAGTCCTTGTCCAGAGTTAGGGCAATGGATAAACAGACAAGTTCAAGGACATCAGATTCATAAAAGAAAATAGGAAAGAACAAATCACACACTCAAGTACAGGTCTATTATAATCTAAAAGTTCTAAATTCTGGGGCCAGGGAAGCAGGATGCTAAGACAAGCAAAACATACACCGGTCAGAATGAATACTCCCTCAAACCAGCACCTCCTGTTGCCTCTGAGATAAAGTACTTGGCTAAAAAACCATTGGTCTCCCCTATTAGACTATTTCTTATAAGCTTATTAGTATAGAGCTCAGCTCAGAGCAATTAGTTCTGCAGAGGGTAGCGGATAATCCATCCATATGACAAACTCATGTTGCTTCCAGGCCAGAGCTTTTATTCCTGCCTATGTCTGTGCACATCTTTTGGAACCAAAGAACATTTTGGGTGCCTCTAAAACCACAAGCAAAGTCATGCACACAGACAGATTTCACTCAGGAGTTTCTGGTGAAAGAAAAATCCATGAGAAAGATATCCTCTGTTATTGTGAAGCCTTTAAAATAATGATGGATTTAACACCAGTTGCAGGGATTGATTAAAGTGACAGTGCTTGGTGTTATGATGTCATAATTTCTGACCTGTGGACACAATTGATGACTGGAGTCACTTCCTGTAAATCTGTATCCCATGTTATGGAACAGACAAATGACTGTGTATGACAAACCATAAATAATGGTAAAAAAAGTTGGCTCTTTTCCTCAGGCTGAAAACCTATAACTCAGCTGTTGATTTGGAGACAGAGAAAAAAAAATTGTGTGCTCTGAAATCCAGTTCTTTGTGCAGAAGTAAGGATGCAACCACTTTTGCAGGTTTGACTACAACTTATCATAAAGGGCATGGGAGACATGGAAGGTAAAAAGGTTAAGGCACATGAGGATACAGCTCTTGTTTCCAAGACTCATTCCTACGTATGTGGAAAATACGTATGGAATTTCCCCATGCTGTATTTGTATCATTCGAACCAAAAGACTACTAAGAATTCTGCTGAACTCTTCCTGAATGGAAACAAGATTTACCCTTAAGTACTAAGTAAAAATCAGCACCTGCAGCTGATGTCAGCAGTGTTTTTCACAATATCATTCTCTAGAGAATTTCTGACAATAGACAGCTGAACACAAAAACCAGATGCTGGAAAGCAGAAGATAAGGAAAGTAAATGCCATTTGCCTTGTTTAATATACAGTCACTTAGGTTACCATCACACACAGTCTGGTTGTTTAATTAAGAAGTTTGTGCTGATATCACAAATTCAAGTCAGGTAAATACATTGCCATTTAGCACATACATAAAACTTTTGATTAAACACACATAAATAGAAAATTAAAGCTATGCATATACTGCTACTTCAATCCACAGTGAAAAACTACTGCAGCTATTAAGATGTCTTTAGACTTTTAATTACTTAAAATGCTAATGAAGAAGAATATTGTCTGAGCTGCTGTTGATTCTGTATACTAACTGCTGTGGATCTCACAAAGGTCTGAAATCATAGAGTAGGGGCACTAGTTAATATCCTGCCCATCATTAGCACTAAATACATTGTGTGAGAGCTTTTAGGCTTGGCCGAGATGATACCAGACCTTATTCCAAGCATACCACTTTCATTTTTTTGATTAGAATTAAACTATTTTGTTTCAGGTAATACTTATCCTCTTTCACAAATACTGTATTCTTTCCCCCCTCTGTATACACAACCTTCTTTAACTGGAGCAAGTTGAAGAACAGTAAGTCTGATTCCCGGGCTCAAATCAATTTGTGCTTTAATACATTCTGGGATAACTTGGAAAACTCAATTTCTTTTTGTTTCACATTTTCAGAATAAATAGCATCATATAATCACCATATATGAATAGAAATCTTGTGTAAATAGACACATGGCTTTGTAGAAGAAGTATACACATATTTTCCTTTACTTAGAATGTTTCTCCCCTCAGGCCAGGAGCTTCAGCTAAAAACAGTGATTAAAAGATGTTTGAAGAATCCTACAAATAGAGAAACTTCCTTTACTTTTCCTCTAGTTTCAGAAAGCGTCACTTTGGACACACCTGAGTAGCTTATGCTTCCATGTCCCTTCCCATTGCTTACAATAATATTTAGTGTTTTAAAATTTAAAAAGATGTAAGGATATCTCAAAGAATCATACTAAATCTGACAGTTAATTTTTCAGGTTGATAGTCCATGCCATTTACAGTCTATTACTCTTTCTCAGAGTTTCCCAGAGCCAGGAGGTCTGGGTACGTTACAGTCAAACCCTAACACTTTCTAACTATAGAGCTATTAACAAAATGCCTCATTATGTTATTTTTATGAAAAAATATTTTCAATTTGAAGTCACACACGGCTTAAGTTTTTCACCTTAAGCTATGAAGAAAGTAATGTTACTAAAAGTAAACTCAAGAAAGTCTTTGTACAAAAGGTGAAGTTGCCACTTGCATGTGGAAATGTCCCTGCCTGTGCCAGGTGGGATGAAACTATGTGATCTTTAAGGTCTCTTCCAAGCCAAAATTTTCTGTGATTCTATGTGGAAACATCTTAGCTGTACCAGGAACTAAGAGACTGGATTTACAGTGGTTTGGTAGGGGTGGAGGAATATTTTCCATCTGAAGCATAAATTGCACTTGAGATAATAATAATAATAATAAAAAAAAATCCACAGAGATTTATACAACTGCATTATGGCTCATCAGAACTTTAAATAGGAATACATTTGGTATAATAAGACAAATAAGTTTTCATTTTCACAGGGCTAAAAATCTTTGTCTTTTATAGCTTCCAGTTTTCCCCTGCTGACTTGTGATAATCTCAAACCAAAATAACAAGTACCATTTACTCTTCACATTTTATTCTTATACCTCCAGCAATTAGAAGAAAAACCCAGGTCATACACCCTAAGAAACTCCTCTAAGAAAGACCTTTGAATTACACACATCAAAATAAAACACTCTTCCAGACAAAATTAACAAACAGCATGCAGTAGGCCACTCTGAACATCTGAAACACATACACAGGTATTCAAGAACTTACCATTAACATTTTCAATGATTTCTATAAATTCAAATTCAATCTAACTGAACTGGTGGAAGTGGAAAGAAATCACAGGAAAGACTGCTGTAGACCAGTTTTCTTAAGAATTCCATCACGCAAATATAATGCATAAGAGGAATTAAGCCCTTTAGATTATCATAGCAAAACCACAGAAATTATGAAAATACCTTCCCAAGTCCACAGGATGAAGCAAATAAATATTGTGAGGACATTAATATTGCCTAGTGTAATTTGCAGGACTTTTGCTGAAATTACTTTTTAATTCTACTTCTATGCAATACTAAGTATCAAGTAAGGATGAATACCAAACATAATATTTCACAACACACAATATACAAGGCAATGTGTTTGACAGTGAAGGCAGGAAGAAAGGTAACACAACACAGCTGTTGGTAACCAGTGGTTACCATATCCTGTGGTACCCATAACCTGTGGTACCCAGAACTGCTTCCCCACACCAAGAAAAAACCCACTTTTGTGTCTTCCTCCCATTCTTCCCTGTCATGGTTTCAGGAGAGGAAATAAAAATAATTGAGAGAAATAAGAACAAGGCTCAATCCCTTGTCACCAGGATGTAAGAGGGTTTGGTGTTTCAGGTGTTTGGATCTGGGACTAGACATGCCAACAGATTCATTTGTCCTCCAGATCAGATACCAATCACTTACCTACCTACCTACCTACCTACGTACNATAAGTTTATGAAACATCTGGAAACTTCCTCCCCCCTTTACAATATTTCTGACTAAAACTTTGCATTTGCACCTTTTTGCTCCCCCATGTGCATCTGTATTCCAACTTTGCTACTCCATGTAATCCTGATTCATCAATGTACCCTTTAAGAGGTTCACTTGGGTTCTGGTAGTAGTTTCACCACGACAATGTGGAAATTAGCCTGGCCTTCATCTCCCACTAAAATATGCAGATATACCAATTTAGACCCACTAAAGAGTTTGTTTGACCACAACAACCTCCAGTGTATTTTCTTCACTTGAAAGGCAAGGCAAGGAAATTGTTTACACCTACTAGAAAGTATTTACAGGCAAATAGACCACAGGACATCAGAATTCCTCTACAGAAGACAACTATATGGGTGGAGGCAATGGAGGTAAGAGATCTGTAGCAATAGAGCTTTTTCTATACCAAGATAGAGAAGTGCATTGCAAACCTCCTAATTTGTAAGCATTAGCAGAGTGCCTACCACAACATAAACATTGGTCTGTTCTCTCCCAATGTGTCTTTGTCTTTAATTTCCCCTCTCCCCTCTCCACAAAGGAGATTATATCTCTTTTTTTAATTTAGGCAACCAAATAAATGTTTTCACTGTATTTACTCATAATCATAACTAGTAATAAGTAGCTCCTGTTGCTCTTTTTTCTCCTTTTCTTCTGCAACAATAGCTGTATGGAAGTAAACTGCAAATAAAATGAAATCTAAATGAAGACTGGCAATTTCTTTCTTCTAAATGCAGAAAATGCATTCATAACACTATATAATTTGTTAACTGTGTCCATTGATTCTCTCCTCTTCCATTGATTATATGTCTGCCTAACTTGAAAAGAGTTACTGCCTATTAGAAAGAGTTAAGAATGAGATTGGCTGCAGTTTACTGGAAATTTAGTAAATTAAAACTGAATTAATAAGAAATGTGGACCTTTAAGGAATATTTCTAAGACAATATTTCTTTTACTCTATGTTTTGTTTGACATTCCATACCAATTCCTGAACTTAATTTGAGATGTATTTTCACTTCAAAGAATACTGATATCTTGTCTACTCTGCATAACAGGACTTTTGAGAAAAATAATGAATTAGCCTCAGACATACTAAGAATGCCAAATCAAATAAAATAGTGCCTGAAACCAAGAAAATATATACCATAAACACCTTTTTTGATAATTATTGAGTACTAAATAAGGGTGAAGTGTAAACTAGAGGAGCAAGGTACTTGATTTAGGGAAAACAGAATTATGCTACAGAACTTGGGGATAATCTCTGCTTGCTTACTCATTTATTTATTGAAAATTAGAGTAACAGTGATCCACGTAAATTTATGTCAAGATTTTTGAGGACATCAAGGCTTCAATTATCACATCACATAAAAATTCAATTCACAAAACTGGATAGACAGGCTAATTTGAGAGACACACTTTATCTACGTAAAAAAAAAAAAGAAAAAAAAAAAAGATTGTGAGAGAATTTATAAGCATGTCCATATTTATAAGATACACATAAAAAAAAAAAAAATGGTGATCATCATTACCTTAATCATTACCAGTATCTTTGTCTCTGATGATCCACAGGAAAATTTGTGTTGAGAACTGTTTAGCCAATCACACAGAAGACTACAAAGAGAGAAATGTGTGCAAAGGAATATTAATAAATCCAGATACTCAGCAGTGCATCTGGGTTATGTCTTCATTCCAACATGTTTCAAACAAATTAATGGGGATGACATCTGTTATCAGTGGTCACTATGTACTATATATACATATTGAGAAATCAAATGTATTATCTGCTTTTGTTTGGGATTTTTTGGGGGGTTTGTTTGGATTTTTCTTTATAGGTTTGATTTGGGGGACTGTTGATTGTGTTTGTTTGTTTTTTTTAATTTATCAAAGTGTTTCATGGTTGTCTCACTTGCAGAATGAACAATTTGTGATATGAGAAAGGAAATGTTTGAAAAATTCATTTTCCACCCACATGAAGTTTTTGCTTTCTAACCTACCCCAATCCAATTAGAGAAAGGTCATGTAGAATAAACAGGAATGACGTTTTACTTTCTGTAAATGGTGGGCTTTCCCAGACCTGCTGAGCCTGTAAAATCTAGAGGGAAATGACAGCAGTCAAGGATTACTTCAGGTCATGTGTATTAATAGTATTTTTCCAGTTTGAACATCTGAGCCTCTTTCACACACCTAAACAGTTTACTAATGAAAAAAAATCCACAAACTATTTTGTATGTAAAATGATTTACTGTAACTGGAAACACAAATTATAATTTTTTTTCTGCTCTTGTTCTTTGGTTTTAGTCAATAAAAGGTCATGATTATTATAACACACCAAATTTTTGCATGTGATTTACTGCAGGCAATTTTCTGTAGACTTTATGTAGAATAATTAACATTTAAAAAGATGGAATTGCAGTATCTCTTTACAAATATATATATATCAGTATACTAATTTTACATAAACCTTCACAATATTATTTGAAGCTACTCTGTCTCATAAATTGAAAGCATATTTTGTAGCTATATAATTCTAAATAATAAGAAGATGGCTTGATTGTTTTGCTTTACAAAACTAGTATTTTATTTTTATAAGATGCAACATAATATTTTATTTAATTTATCCTTATATATGAAAATGGTTCCTTTTCTTTTTCACAAGCTATGATGTTGATAAATTGCTTCACAGATAAATAAAAATTCCTCTAATGTGAAGAGCAAAATAAAACATACATAGGAATTACAAATTTTCACATTTAGGATAAGAGATGGCTTACAAATGTGCTCTTAGTACTTCCTAATACTAAACTAGCAATAGGCAGTGAATCTCTTAATTTATAGGAAATCACATTCTAGTCACAATTTTATCATGCTTGAAAATTCTGTTTATCATTTGTTAGAAACATGAGACAAGCAGGAAGCTTAAAATACCTATCAAAGTTCGAGTTACCTGACATCTTTGTAGATATTTTAAACAGATGGACAAAATAAATGAACTTAATCTCTGGAAGATTAAAAATCCATTTTTAATGGAAGATTAAAAATGGGTAAAGGAATGGCAATGGACACAATATGATTTTGTTTCAGAACCAATTTTGTTAGCATAGAAAAGATCACTGCTCCCACCACTTTCTTATTGGTGTCCCTTTCAAAAGGTTATACACCCTGGATTACCAGCAGAGTTGCTCATACCAGCATTCAAAATGAGGTTGCCAAGCTTCTACTATTTATTTTTACAGCCTGCTATTCATCTTTACCTTTTAATGTTTTTAGCGGATGATCACACAATCTCTAATAATTTTCATAGGTATTTATTAGAGATAGATACTGAACACAGTAGGCACTAAAACTTAGTATGAAATGACCTACCTTGAATGGTTATCTCATCCAGTTTAATCTCTGGAAGACCAAAACAGTAACCAGATATTATTTGGTGACTAATGTTATGATACAGTGTTAAAATAAAGGAAAAATTAAAGCGAATAATTTGGAAAAAATTTATTGCAATCATCCTTCATACAGGTAGAATAATAAAAATTTGCAATGGCTCAGCTGTGAAACATGGAGGTAAACACTGACAGGAATACAGAAACAAGTCAAGATATGGCAAAAAATAAACTTATTGTTCTAGTGAATCTCTACAGTAATACCATTACTGATACCGAACTAGATTTTCTCAGGTTGATATACTATATTTTTCTACTCAGAGAAGTAAAAAAACATTCCAAGACAAGATTCTCTCTGTCCATGCTTGAGAAGCACTCAAGTCACCAATTTGTGGCCAGATGTGACTGTAAGGATTTATATAAGGAAAACATACTGCAGAAGCTTACAAAAATGAACTACAGGGCCATGTAAACGAAATAAGAGGAATAGACTCCTGAAGAAGTGCATTATGTGAGAATGTCCAGTGCCTGGGTCATCCTCAATGGTTTGTTTTGATTTTGGCTTTATACACTTTTTCATAATGGTGCTGTATGGCAAAATAACCAGTGCCTGTAAGTTGACAGGGACAGAGTTTTGAACTCTTACAAAGAAGTTCAGTAGGAAAAGGATTGTTAAAGCCCTTTCTATGTTTTGAACATTTACCTCCTAGTGTTCTTGAAAATTATTTCTTCTGTGTGGAGAGGACTGGATAGAAGGAAGTAATCAATGGAGGTAAGATGTTCCTTAAAAATAAAATAAGAAACCAATACAGCTAGAAACATAAGTTATTTAAATCAGAACATTTATAGGTGATTTGGGGAAGTTCAGAATCTCTAATCCTTAAAACTCATTTCTTCTATTTTGTTTCAAGGTAACTGGTTGCCTTATCAACAACCAGTAAATACAAGGCAAGAGTTATTTTACAAATAGAAATTTGGGAGTTTTGCAGTCCCTGTCATCTTCCAAAAGGAGAATTTTGGTAGTTTCTGGTTAGACTATTCAGAGAAATACATTTTTTTTGTTATAAATTTGTTATTTTAAATACTATTTCAATATGTTCTACATCCTCCTTTGTCCTTATGATTTTGTTTGCAGCTATTTTTTGTGTATGACTGAGTCTAAAATTTTCAATTTTTCCAACAGACTGACAGAAGATAACCACTACTGACCCCAATTAAGGTCAAGATTGTACAGACTTATTCATATATGCTGAATTATTTGGTCTGAAATAACAATACATATATTTATAAAATTCTTCTTTTCTACCTCTCTGAAGCTACACACTGACCAAGATAAAGGAGATGGAAATTTAAAATACATATTAACAGGAGATGGGGCTGGCAGTCTGTTCGTTATAGATGAAAATACAGGAGATATTCATGCTGCAAAGAAATTGGACAGAGAAGAAAAGTCCCTGTATGTGCTACGTGCCAAGGCTATAGACAGAAAAACGGGAAGACAAGTGGAGCCAGAGTCGGAATTTATCATTAAAATCCACGATATCAATGACAATGAACCAAAATTCACCAAGGACTTGTACACCGCCAGTATTCCGGAGATGTCTGGAGTTGGTAGGTAAAAACTCCTTATCTAAAATAATAATAATAATAATAATAAAAAGCTTTGAGCTGATTTGGAACTTATAATTAGTTTATTATTTGAGGCACTTGCTACTAGATGCTTTGAGTATCCATAGAACAATTTCTGTTGCCAGCAATGTACCATAAATAATTAGTTTCTGCTTTTATTTGTTTCATCTATATCCACTTTTTAATCCTTTTTCCATGCTGTAAGATACTCTTCACTCTTTCAAGCCCACCTGAACCATCAAGAAATGCAGCATGTACGTCTGTCTCATCAGATACTACATAGTTTTGTCACAGCTGATGCTATCACTTGTGTGAAGAGTATAATTTTTTTATTTTAAGGTCTAATTTACCAAAACTTTTTGTACCTTTAGACAGAAACAACTTCAAACATGTAAGTATGTAAATCAATTAATACACAAAAATGCTGCAAAATATGTTTTTACAGTTCTTTTTTTCTTTTTTGTTACCAGTATTGATAGTTCTTGTTGGTGGGTTGTTTGTATATTTTAGTATGGACTTATTTAATTGCAAATTTTCTTTTCATATCAAATATATGAACACTGTCCCTAAAAAATTAACTATTTTGTTTCAAAAATATTTGCCTTTATGGGTAAAAAATTGCACCCATTTATAACTGCTACAATGAAAAATAAAGATGTGGAGTTAGAGTAGATATGATAAAGACAACATAACAGGAAAATAATTCTCTGAGTTTTGTTCAAATATATAAAGTGATAGATAATATTCACCAACACACATTCATCAGAAATTATCACTGCCTAAGTGCTCCACTTTTTTACAGCAGAGACAGTTTCTCTCATAAGTAAGCATAAAATCCATGGGCTATGGGAAACAACTAACAGAAAAATTCTCAAGTGTTTTTACTTCTCATGATTTACTGTAGTGGTTTGCAATGCCAGCCCTGGATGATGGCATTGTTAAGAGAGACAATAAAATACACATTGAATCTTGTGATTAATATGCATCTTCACAAAATAATTCCCAGAAGCTAATATCTCTGAGAGCAGTAGAAGTATAACAGAATAAGAATTTATTTTATAAACATGAGAGTATAAATATTAGTTTTACTTATTATATAAAATAAAATATTTTATTATATACTTATAAAATATTTTATAATAATAAAATAATATTTTTAAGCATGAGAAAGGAACAAATACACTACCATGTGTAATGTGAGGAGCCCAAGGATGCTTCTTTTAAAGATATATTAAAGATAGAGAAATCTTTTTCATTCAGAATTTACTTTGCCGATAATCACTGAAAGAAAAATGTTGGCAGTGCACCTGTCATATTTAATTTGAAATATATTTGTTAGGAAGGAACTCTATGGGAATAGATAAGAAAAAACATGATGTTCATGTTTAACACTATCACTTAGTCCAACTTTATTAGAGTCAATGGAGAGGCATGAATAAAAGAGAAGTGAATGTGATCCAGTGCTTTGGCACTGCCTGAGAAATACTAGGTCTATGAAGTGTTTATATTTGATGAGGAGGATGAGAGCATAAGTACCATAATGTACTTTAAGCTGGGGAAGTGTCTACAAAAGACACAAGTAAATGTGAGTTTTACTTTGAAGAAAAGTTTGTGTAATTTTCCTTGAGAAAAAGGATATAAACAGTAAAAAATGTCCTTTGGCTTCTAATATGAAGACAAAAGAAAAAAATCTGAGTAACTCTTTTGTCTGATTAGTTGACATTTACTTGGCATTTAGGAATATGAAAAACACTGGAATGAGAATTTTTAGCATTTGAATTTGAATTAATAAAAGTAGTTTTGTAATTAAAAAAACAAAACAAAACAAAACAAAAACCACCAAAAAAAACCAAACAAAAAAAACCACAAGAACCCAAATCCAGACCAGTCCATTCTAGAAACAGACATTCTGTATTTTTGAAGTCAGTCATAAGAATGCTAATTCAAGAGTCAGGATGTACCTACAGATATATTACACACATATATATATTTCTTCTTGGAGTTCTTTTGTACCATTCCTCCAGATAAGGAATTGGATGCCTTAACTGGAAAAAAAAAAAAAAAAAAAANCAAAACAAAACACTAAAAAAGAAGCCTAAAAGTTAAAGTTGTTAAAGCAGTAGGCCAAAAACTTTTAGTTGATTCTGTCCTGTAGAATTTAAAGTGTAATTTGAGGTTAGAGTGCTGTGTAAAACAAGCGATAGAACCACAGAATCATAGACTATACTGAACTGGGAGACAATCTCAAGCATCATTGAAGTCCAATTCCTGCTCTTGAGCAGAACACCCCAAGAACACCTTGTGCCTGAGAGCATTGTCCA
>LXPA01048144.1:1226-12109 GCA_001655095.1 Phylloscopus trochiloides viridanus
TAGGTGAACCTTTCCTTTTGGCTTAGCAGCTATCACAGAGCAATATTATTAGTCAGGCTGTAGTTCAGACTCCTCTGTGCTTCTTTAGTACAAGTCTGAATTTGCAGCCAGAGAAGATAGGAAGTGATTTTTAAGAGGGCTTCAGATCAAAGAATCCTGGCATCACTTCCCAGGGCTGACCCAAAGACTCCAGGAAAGACCTGCACTGTGGTCTTTGTCTGGATTTCCACTCCTTCTGCTGTGTTAGGCACAAAAGGAATTTACCTTTTCGGAAAATCAGCTTCCTGTTGGAGGTCAGAGCACACACAGTGTGACTGGGATCACTGTTCTCCTTTTCTGTGTCATTCTTCATCTCTGAGAACGAGGACCTCTGGCAGATATCTTGGATATCGTTGTCACTGACGTTTAAACTCAAGAACAAAGTAATTTCCTTTACAACCTTAGGGAGATCCTGAGGTATAAGAAAAAATACAGCTTTTGTGTTTCTGGGCTGATTATCAGACTTTTAGCTGATTTGAAAATTATCCCTTTTATTACATAATGAGTTTATCACACATTTATTTGCTTTCAAGCAAAGCTAAGTATGTCATTGGATTGTGGAAATGACAGGTACAATAAACCTGATTCCCCTCTTGGCCATACTCACAGAAATTAATAAATATAGAGTATGTCATATCACACACAGTCACATTGTCAATTTTACCTCTCAGTTCAGATAAAATTTAAGAAATGCAACTCTCACAAGATTTAATATTTATATAACTTGTGTAGTCGAAATTATTTGATTAATACAAAATTCCATACAAATACCTTCTCCTTTTATAACTTTCTCTTTGATGTTTTAATGATGCTAATTTACCAGTAATACCTTCTGCACCAAGAGCAGAGAGCATATTTACCTTCTTCATGTCTTCATAGAACAAAAAGAGGATGTTTTTTTCATCTTCATGTTCTGCCCAGCTTAGGAAATGATCAAACCAGGATCCACAGACAACTGAATGGAAAACCCATGTAAAAGAGATTCAGATAAACTTTATTCAGAAACAACTGTAATGATACCTCACACACTTAGGGGAATGATCCCTTCATAATATGCATCCCAGAGGCAGTTCTTTGTGTCAAGTGACACAAATTTACACAAGAAACTCCCAAAGAGGTTTCCATTCTGGTTGGAATTTGTTTTCATACCAGATACTATTTTGAGATATGATTCTGTAGTGGAAGCAGGCTCCAGATCTAAGGAAAGGCCAATAATAAAGTAAAATGTACCAGCCTAACAAGATCTGGATGTCTCACAGGTGACTGACTGCATGTCTGTGGTCATGGAGATACAAACACCTCAGCAGGAGATGAAATGAGCAGTCTGGTAAATGGAGCACTCTGTTGTTACCTCTCTTTCATTCCAGAAGGGAATCTGTACCATTTTTAAATGCTGAAGAAGAATTACCTAAAGAACTCATGCAAATGCCTCATTCAGCCAGTGACACAGATAAGGGTTTGTAGCTGATTTGTTTTGCCTGGATGCTCCATTTGCTGAACATGGGAACACACCTAAATTCCAGCTTTCTTTCAAAAACCAAAATTCTGACCTCTCCATTTCAAAGGTGAGATGAAAACCTCCCGCAGGGCAATGAGAAGAGGCCTGGACTGAGAAAGCTCAGCCAGCATTCTCTAGAAATGTGACTTTGCCTTACAACCACCACTACCAGAAAACTCTAATCTTGTAATGGGTGTCACTTTGGTCACAAACTGTGAGTTGTAATTAAGCATAAATTATAATTAATAACTATAATTAAGCCAAGTGTTCCAATCTGTAGCCCTCTCCAGCACATAAAACAGTTTGTAAGTGCAAGGCATGTGTGCTCCACAGTGTGCATTTAAACCCTGCTCCCCTGGCCAGCTGCTCTGGGGATGTGGCCAGTAATAGCACAGTCCTGGTGGCTTCAGGAAAGCCTTGGAGATGCCAGGGAATTCATTATAGTTGTCCCTGTGTGTCCTAACCCTTGTTTTGAACTGATATTAACTCTGCAAGAGTACTTCAGGATTTGGATCAAGCAGCACAACCTTAAAATGTTTTTACTAGGAGCAGAAATTACTACCTTTCCCTCCACATCACCTCTTACCTAAATTTCTCTCGTAAACCAACATAGTTATCTATTTAGGTCACACATAAGCACTCAGAAAATAGAAGGTGGCTAATCATTTATGGGGAAATATAGGATGCTTTTAAAATTTAATCATTGAATCACAGAATGCTTCAGATTGGAAGGGACCTTAAAGATCATTTAGTTCCAGGCCCATGCCATGGGCAGGGACACCTTCCACCAGAGCAGGTTGCTCAGAGCCCCATCCAGCCTGGCCTTGAAAAGAATCCTCTTTCCTTTTTTTCACTATTGTACGTTCAGAGTTGATACTGAACAAGCCAAGATCCTGCAAATCACTGAAGCATGTGCCTTAGGGCTGGCCTGGAATACCAGATCTGAGCCAAAGCCTGGAGGAGGCAGTAAACAAATTGACTCCTGAAGCTCTGATGTGAGCCCATGATGACTGCAGTGGTACTTTTCTTTTGGAGTTTTCAAGGTGATCAATCCTTATTGCTGTTATCACCACTGTGGTGACACGTGTCCTCAAAGGAGTAATAAAACACTAAAAATGGGAGTGGGCAATGTGAACAAGGTCCTGTTGACAGCTGCCGTCCCACCACTCCTAAAAAATCTCCCTCTTGTCCTTGGTCTTTGCCCCCATTTCTGAAGACAACACATCAGGGACAGTGTGTTCAGAAACATGTCCAGGCTCCTTTGTTGGGCTGCCCAGGGCTGTCTCCCAGCCTGGAGAAGACACCAGACCTGCAGTCACAGCTGTCCCTGCAGCCTGGTGACAATCCCCTCACATGCTCTGTCACCAGCCATAGATAGCCCTGCTTGCCCAGGGCAGGAAAGAGCAGCAAAAACCTGCAAAGAGGTGTGCTGGAATGATGCAGCTGCTGCTCAGAATGACTCCTTGCAGGGCTGAAGAGAGCATCCTATTATTTGCTCTTGTTTAGCGTTAGGATTTGTTGGCATTAGGATTTATCCCCACCAACCCCATATGAATAAGGAGTTCAATAAGGAGTTTTCACACAGTTCAAATTTCTTATGTCTTTCTGTGCATAATAAACTATGCAGAATAAATAATGAACTGCAAAGAGAAAACATTTATCCTTACCATTGCCTTTTAAGAACAGGTCAAAGAAAGCAGCCCAGGTGTCTACAGTAGGAAGGTTTGGGTTATCTCTGTAGTAATGAAACATGGAAACTGCAGTGTCTTTTGGATTTCTGCTGATGTAGATCATCTGTAAATGAAGAAAATGTTAGTGATAATATCCTCCCTTTATTTTAGAGGAGTGTGTGAATAGAGCATTGTCATAGGCAGTTTGCAGTGTCAAAACGCTTTCCTTTAGGATTCCTCCTTCAGTGACCATGATACTAAATTAGAAATGTATTTATCTCTTCTTAGTAAGGAGTACACAGTGATTAGTAAACAATTCCATGTGGCCAGAGGTGTGTCTGCCCCAGCTGGGTAATGTTTATATTATCTGAAAGAGCCCGTGTTAAGCTGAACCTTGAGTACATTATCTCGTATCTCACATATGAAAGCATTTACTAATTGACATTCAAAGGACAGCTGCAAAACATAAATTTTGGCCTTTCATTCAAATCAGCTTTGTCCCAAAAGTCTGGATCTGAGTAATCCTGAAATTTTTGAATTTGAATATACAATCTGAGATCCAGAGCTTATTTTTTAAAGATCTCCTGCAGGAGGAATTAACATGGGAGGAACTGGTTTAGTAGGTGTCCCTGTCCATGGCATGGGGGTTGGAACAAGATGATCTTTAAGGTGTCTTCCAGTCCAGGTGATTCTGTGATTATGTGAACTCAAAACTGTGCTCTGACTCTGCCTCCCACATTTCATTTCTCCTCTGTTTGCCCAATACCTTTATGAGCTCTTTGGAAAGCTCCAGCAGGAGGGTCAGAGTACCTTTAATCCCAGAGCAGCCTGTAAGTAACCATGATTTTCTAAGACAGTAGGAAATGGGGTCATGAGAACATCCCCATTACTAATGACAGATTTCTGACTGAAAGATGTTGGTGTCCTATTTTGTGTGGTGCCTGGTGTAGCAATCACCCCATGGGAGCTGTGGGGCAGGAGCAGAACCCAGTCCCTAGTCCATCTCTGCTCATGTGCCTTCCACTGCTGGTCAGCTGTGTCTCCAAAATTCACAGCAAAACACTTTTAAAAACTGTGAGTCATTCAAAAATTACTAAGGATCAACAGGACAAAATAGATTCCTAGTAGACTTTCTACATATTTTACAGCTTTGATATAATTTTTGCCTTACCTTGCATTTCTTATTCTTAAAATTTGGAGGCAACATGTTGTAGTCTAAGTGTGTTGGGATGATTCTCTTCGATGAAAGTTTATTCAGCTCCTCCAGTTGGGAAATGTCTCCAAATTCAATGGGAGATGTTAGTGTGACTTGAGTCATGTAAAGCTTTGTTATAACTCCTGCAAGCCAGTGAGTGCCTGCAGAAGAGTAATTTTAAGAAAACAAAACAAAAAACAACAAAGATTAGTATTTATTACTGTGAATCATGCATTTTGCATATAGAAACACCTTGCTAGTGAACAAGTTATATTTCTAATCCTCCAAATTCAAGAAACCTTACATGACTAAATTATCCCATTGGCTCCAAATATATAACACTAAAAGAATGTAATTCTGACAGAAGTGTTAATATTGGTACCAAAACCATCCCATCAGACAAACTGCTATCAGCTGAAAGGTGGCTATATTGTTTTTACAATCTATTTTAGAATAACCTGTTTGTTTGGGGGTTTACCCCTTACAATAACTTAAGTTTGTATATTTCTGAAAGTACTGATTGAGCTCCCCCTAAGTGTGTGCCCCTCTGTGCAAGAGAGGTGGGTAAAGAGAGGATAAGAAATTAATAAATCTATAGCCAAGAGCCACACAAATAACTTCATACAGTTCTTGACTTGCTCATAATTGAATGTAGAAAGTCCTCAAGAAAATCATTCAAGTACAGATTTTGCTTACAGGTCAGGAATATTTGTTTGCTTTCCAACATGAAAACACCTGAGATTGTTTCAATTACAGAATCAAAATGTAGGGAAATGACCCATATTTCTTGTAATATGAACATTTACTGACAGAATAATATATTCATATACTTAAACATCCTTTCCTGTTTCTTTCACACAGACACTTCCCAAGTAATTTAAGCAGAGAACATGAAACAGAAAATCAGACTTCTTGCAATTAACATTGAAAACTAGAACTTACCAGATTTGGGATAGGAAACCAAAAGGACATCATCTTCTCTAGCATCAAAAGTATCCAAGGACTTTAAAAGTTCTGGAGAAGACCTGGTGGTGAAGGGAATCCCCTTAAATGTGTGTAAGAGCTCTGCCTCCCCGGAGCTGGACATGGTTGCTTAAGTCTTGGGTTCCTGCAAATAATCAGATAACAGGGATAGGAGGAAGATTTAAAAGTCACTTCTTAGTCAGGTGCTTTGAAGTGACAAATTGAGACTGAGCAGCACAAACATCATGCTTATATACTTTGCCACAATGCCCTATCAGATATTCATTTTTTTTTCAGATAGTTGATAAAGGCAACCGAAATATTAGAGCTAACTTAATAAATAACCAAAATGCTGAGTCACGAAAAACGCATCCCATTTGTCATTTATTGGCTCTCCAGATAAAGAAATGAGGTAATGGTCAAAATGTAATTGTGGAAAATAATGAGAATGAACACCATATGGTGCATTCAAATATGCTTAATATGATTATTCTGTAAGTTATACTTTGTTGGAAACTATTCTTACCTTCTAAGGAAAAAGCTGCATCTTAAAATAATTTTGATTATCAGAGAAACAATGTCTTATGTGAATGAAATTTCTTTGTTCTTTTATTTTATCAACTATACAACAGCTTAAAATTTCAAACCTGCAAATTGATTCAAAGTGCTTTAATCTTGTGATGCTAAGGAATCAGTGTTTTGAAGATTTTCTGATTTCAGCCCGAGGAATCTTAAAAAGAGAAACACTTAGAGGCGCAATCATTTTTAAAGATGTTATATGCCTCCACAAGAAGACTATAAGCAACAAAAATCCCAAAATGAAAATAGATATTTAAATAGATGTATTATATAGATATCTAACATTGCTTTTAATCCTGTGTGTTTTGTGACTCGGAATGGTTGAAGATTCTTAAATCTTTCCACAGAATATGCAGATTTATCAATACAAAAGTCACTTTCAGGGAAGAGCCAGTTCTCCATTAATTATCTGTTTGCAAAGTTTGGAGGGGTTTTTTTTTGTTGTTGTTTTGTTTTTGTGGGGTTTTTTGGGTGTTTTCTTTTGAATCTGTGGAAATTATCATTAATATTTTTCAAACAAAAAAACTCTACTTTTGTTTAATGTGACCTTAAGCAATGTGAAGGTATCACAGTAAAATAAATAGCTCAGTTATGCACTAAAACATTTTAGAGTGTTTAGGATTTTCAATTTTCCTTTCAATGGCCACATATTAATTTACTATTTTTTTACACTTTTCTTCAAAAATCCAGTGGCTTCACTATTTGTATTGAAAGACTCCTCCAACATATTCAGCTGAGGCCCTTCAATATCTTCAACTCAAAAACCTCCTTGGAAATCTTGGTTTAAAATGAAGCAATGCTTCAGGAATTTTCCGGCTTTACCAATGTTCTTTTTTTATCATAACAACTTGGGTTTGGTCAGAGAAGCTGATTCCCAGATGTACTCCCACGAGCCCTGCAGAGAAGTTAATAAATAGACATATCCCTCCAATAAACACCAGAGCAGCCAGGATTGCTCACAAGGAGTAAGGACTCTTACCAGCTCCTGTGCTTGCTTGTTTCTAATCAAATCTCCATAAAAGCCAGAACTGTAAATTCCACCCCCTGCCCTTTCCTTTCTCAGCCTCAAAGAGAAGTGATCTTCTCACCTATGAAGCTGTCCTTGAACACTTATCACCTGCAAAACGTGGCCTGTGCCATCAGTACACTCTGAATTCCACTCATGCAGGAGCAGGTGGGTTTGAAATTCATGGAAAATATGCTCTGGAAAGATATTCCCTATTGCTAAGGATGAGAGGTGATGGGGAATCTTTCCAGGGAGTCAGTGGGGGTACAAGAAACACTTGGATACTGATGCTCAGGGAATCTCTCAGAGGAGCTCAGCATTTTCCTCCTGCCCCCAGGCTGAACACCTAAGCCACTGCTTCAAACCTTAAGGTGTGAATACTGAAAATCTCTCTCTGACAGCAGATTTCACTTTGGTTACTTCAGGTGTACAAACTATGTCCAAAGACATAAAAAAACCTTGTTGCTGTGTTTTTCTGAGGGTGCATTCAGATTCATTAATCTGAATACAGAGATTTCCAAGGCTGATTTTGCAAGTCATCATTCCAGTTATAGGCATGTAGCACAAGCTAGTAAAACTTTACTGCCTTGACCTGGCAGAAGTAATCTCATTGTAAAATGTTTTGCATATTTACCATGCTTATTCTCTTTCATTTCTTCCTGCATTCCTTCTACGTTTTGAATCAGCGCATTTGCCTCGTCTGACAACTTGGACCTGAATTAATCATTCACAACAGAAATTGATAAGGTGTGAAACAGAAGCAATACAGTAGCCAGAAAAACTCCAGTTCTTTTAGCTCATTTCAGTTGCTTTTTGTAGTAGCTTACCTTTTAAGTGTGTGTAATGGCAATCCAAGGGAAATGAAACTGCAATTTGTCCTCCCCAAATGCTGCCTATACTTGGAAAATAAGGCCTATCCCTGCAAGGGAACAGCATCCTGAATTGCAACTTAAGGAACAAGAGAATATTTGGCACCTTGCAGGAAAAAGCTACTTTTAAAATCAT
This sequence comes from Phylloscopus trochiloides viridanus, assembly GCA_001655095.1. Classification (NCBI taxonomy): domain Eukaryota; kingdom Metazoa; phylum Chordata; class Aves; order Passeriformes; family Phylloscopidae; genus Phylloscopus; species Phylloscopus trochiloides. The sequence goes on from LXPA01048144.1 coordinate 9,182, forward strand.
GCTAACTACATTGCCATAAAACACATTATTATAGCTACATTATCCAAAGAGTGCACAGGTTTAAAGAAGACTGTGCCAAACCTTCCATCCAAGTTTGATTTTCTTCTTTATCAATGTATATATGTGTTTGTGTGTATATATGTATATGTAAACATGTATATATAGACACACCAGGGCTGCAGGACCTATTGCCTGATCTCTGCACCAGGCTCTGAGGAGCTTTTCCCAGTGCCAAGTTCTCCTTGTCCTGGTGTCTGCTATCCATACTGATGGAGTGCACACGTTACCAGCAGGTCTCACAGGTATTTGCTTACCAGGGAGCAGTGCTGAACTTGGATTTTGGGGATTCTTCATTATTTGAACCAAATGGTGGAGAAATTTATTTTTTAATGACTTTAAAATTTCACCTGTTCTGTTCCTGCCTCTGCCCTGCAGGCTCCAATTCAGACTCACCATCTTCTTCTCTGCTTGATAAAAGGCAGTACCATGTACATCTCCTTCAGCTGAAGAGTTCTCAGCTGAGGCCAGTCTATTCCCCTCCAAACCCCTCTCAGGCAGCACATACTAAAAAGATATTGGGATATTGTGGAAATATGCAGGCAAAGCCATGTGCTGTTTACACAGGTGAAAATTTGGGTGTACATCCACAGGGTTCTGAGTGGTTTTAGCTAGCACTCTCAAGCATCAGGTTCCTCCTTGTTTTGAAATGTCCTAAAGCTGTGAAATATTTCAGTGTTGTGGTAATGAATGGAGTGGTAAAATTGATGTGGCCAAGATCTGAAATGCCTCCAGTTCATCATTGTTCCAGGTCTGATGAACCCACATGTCCCTAAATGACAAAGGATTTAACTTTACCTGATACACCTGGGAGTAGTATAATTTCCCTTGAAGGTTTTCAGTGAAATCCCTCTTTATTTTAATGTCACAAATGAAGTGTCTTGTCTAAGTTTATGGCCAATGGCTATTTAATAGAGACAGACTGCAAAATGTTGGATGCAGCATGAGTGCTTGGACCATTTGGGAAGTTGGGGCATTTCAGTGTCTGGATGCTGAGAATTTAGGAACCTCACCCTGGAGGCTTCTGTGTAGTTCTAAAGAAGATCAGGATGGGTGTAGGGCTGCCCACAAGACATCAAGACTCTGCCTTAGTGTACTCTGAGCTGGTCCCAGCTATCAGGGAGTGTGACTTAGCCAAGGCTGCTTTACTGGAATGGGCTGTACTGTACACTTCCAGTAGCAGTTCTCTTCCTGGTAGGGCTTTCCTGCAGCGTCTGAGCGCTCTCAGGGAAGCCTCCCCTCATTAACCTATAGCTCAGCACTAATCAAGAGCCATGAGTTGACAGCTCTGATTTCAGAAGTCTGACTTCACAGGCACTGCTATCTGAGGCAGCTGTGCCTGAGCTTAGTTAATGCTCTAGAGGAAGTCAGCCCAGTGTGCTGAGTCATGTTGTGTTTATGGCATGGCAGATAATAAAGTTCCTGACCTCCCTCCATCCCTCTTAGCACAAGTCATTGCCTGAGGATGTTTCATGCCACATCCACAGCTGATACAGCTAATCAGAGCTAATCACAGCAGTGCTACTGCTGCCAGCAGAGTGCTGCCCTGGCAGAGGGTGGTAGGACAGTGCCATCACTCAGGTCACCTCTATCTCCCCAGCTCCTGCCCTGCAGCTGCACATGACAACAACTCTGGGGCGTGAATACACGCAGAATGAGGACGTGAAGGGGAGGCAGGAGTCAAGTGGGCAGAAAACAAAATCAAAAGAGGATTTTAACCTTCATTGGTCTAAAAATGTGATACTGTGTGCATGCAGGTGGGCTCTCCCTTGTCTCTCAGGGTGGGGTTGCCTAGGGGCATTCCTGGCCATGGAGGCCTGATTTATTTTCTGTTTATCATTACTGGCTTATTGGCACAGGAATTATAAATACTAATGAGTCACCCTGCTATTGCAGGTGCACAAGCACTTAAGTGGCATTAGGAGCTTCATTGGTGGCTTGAAATGCTTTCAACTTGTTTTGATTTGTCAGTGTAACTGGACAGAAATATTTTGAAGCACATATGCAATATTAGGCTAAAGTATCCTATGGGGAGCCAGAAAAATTCCAGAAGGAAAAGACTTTTGATGTGTGTGTTTTTTCAGAGATGTGAACATGAGCATCACTGAGCATCACTGAACACAGCAAAAAATCTGATGGCAAATGCTGTCCTATTGGTCCACACACTGCCTTTAAATCTGCCATCCAGCTAGACACAGCTACTTCTTAAGATTATCCTTGATTTCAAGGTTCTTTAAGGTCTCTCAGTCCCAAGTTATTAGACATGAGCTGTAAAATGCTACAGGGTAATCAGGAGATGATAGAGAGGAGCTGGGAAGCACCGGGAAGAAATCTGACTCCTTCCCAGTAGCAGTACAGCTCAATCTTGCCCCAAACAGTTAGTCACGCCTGGACAGACAAATTAATTCCAAAGTCCAAAGGGAAGTTACCTGGCTGATATTTATAACAGCTTTCTGTGACTTGTGATGGGAACAGCAAAAAAAACTCAGGCCAGATCCAGACTGGATAAGTGAAACACAAGTTTGTGTCAATTCTCTGCCTTTGTGTCATTCAGTGTCTGGGTGATATTCGGCAAAGTTTATATTTCTTCTCTCTTGTTATGAGTGGGGGTTTCTTTAATATGCTCTTGTGTTACATGAACTCTTTAGGCACAGATGTCTTATACAGGAAAGAGAATTCCTACAGCACACTTGTACTCTCTGACAGAGTTGGGATGTAGCTCAGAACAAGGCAAGAACCAGCCAGGATTCTCTGCCACACAATATTTTAGTCTTAATATTAGACAGACTGAAAAAACCCCCATCTTTTTGTGGTGCTAAAGGAAGCTTTCAAAACAGCTGTTCAGTGTGGGCCTGATATTTCTGAGTCTGA
>LXPA01048146.1:0-10719 GCA_001655095.1 Phylloscopus trochiloides viridanus
CCTGAAAGTGTCCAAAGCCAGGTTGGAAGGGGCCTGGAGCAATCTCCAGGATAGCAGAAGGTGTTCCTGCCCATGGCCTTAAATGGCCTTTAAGGTTGCTTCCAGTCCAAACCATTCTATGATTCTGTGATTCTCAACCTTCTGAAACCGATTTCCTGTGGCAATTTCACTTGTGAACCTGAAATAACTTCAAGCGTAAGACTTGTTAAAGGCAGTTAAATGCTTGGAAGTTCAGGAGACTTTTGCATGTTCTATTTGAAGGCAAAAAATACAAAACTGCTGAAATCAATTTCACATTGGTGAATAAATCAAAATTGGGCAGGCACATTGTTTTCTCATCCTTTATTAATAAGCCTATTTACTAATACCTTTAAGCTAAAATTAGTGTTTGACAACCATATTATCCAGTAAATGAAAGAAATACTGCATGACTTAAAGAATTACTGATAACTTAATATAAGGAACACTTCATGTTCATTTTATCCAAGTTTCCAAGTACATAATTCATGCTAACTTGAAAATTGCTACAAGCAGGGGGATGAGCTCTGAAAACAGCAGGTGTCTCTGTTATAACTATCTTTATAACTGACATCTTCTGGCGCTCTTCTCTTTAGATTTGCAAATTGCTTTAGGAGGACAGCATTCACAAAAGCTGTTTTGGTGCTGTAGACACTTTTTTGTCTTCTAGCCTGAACACACTGTTTTCTGGATATGTTACTCTAGAACTTGCAAATCTGGGCAACTCTGGAATCCAAAAGGGACACAGACTTTAGACACCCCCAAGACTAGCTTGAGAACAGGCAGCCTGAAGTGGTCCTGTGCTTCCATGCCTAATTTTAGCAGAGATAGACATTAGGCAGAATTTAAGTGATCGGTGTAAGGCTAGAGAAAAGGAGAACAGCACATTTTTGGAGAAGAAAAGTTTATCCTAACTGGATGTAAATCCTGTTGCTTTATGGTAAGATACTGCAATGAATCAAGAACCTTCTGAGACATCAGAGTTGTTTCCTAGCTTTAGGAAAACATCAAGGACAGATTTTAATTCTGCCCATGGAGGAAAATGCACAACCTTTTCTCTCCAATATGCATATGTGCATATACATTTGTCCTACAAGATCATTCACTGCAGTACAAAATACATCATCCACTTACTCTCTCTCTGCTCCCTTTCCTTGATTATAGCATCCAGCCACTTCTGTTTATCTTCAGCAGTCTTGGCCATACAGACAAACCACTTGTTTTTGGCTGTGTTGTGAATCTTCCAGCCATTTGTCACCGTGTAGCCATTGCTGTGGTAATCTGCTGCAAAAGACCAAAGCACAAAGCACACAGTGAGCAGGAAGTCTGCTCTTTTAACCAAACCAGTGTGAGACACTTTCAGTAAAATCATCTTCTTTGAAGACCTTGATTCCTGAGGTGTTCCTCACTGACTGCCCAGCTGTACTTACCACTCTAAAAGTACAAGTATCAACAGGCTGTTCAAACTGACTGAATGCTTCACTCCTAAGTGTGACACTTGATGATTTCACCTCAAAAGAAGAACTAAAGTCTTTTAAATACAAGGCCATCAGTGAAAGAGTCTGTGATGTTTGTTCAGGTTATTTGTTGTGAATTTTCTGGGGACATGCTATCTTCCTGCACTGTAAGGATTTCTGTCCCCATGACATGGAAACTCTTTATGTGTCGACTGTTTAAAGGACATAATACTAATTCCTGATTTACTACAACAGGGGCAGTGGTGTTGTGGCCTTTATGGATGGAATCAGAAACCCACTGGGTCTTCCTGCCTGTGTCAGTATACAAGAATCATAACGGAACTGCCATTCCTGTGTTTTGCTCATGGTTGCATTCCATGCTACTTATTTGGATACTAAGACTAGTATTTAGCAGCATGCTAAATGAGAAGCAGCATTCTAAATCCAGAAAATCTGTTATTTTAGCTGTAATGGCTTATGATGTAAAAAAAAAGGCTGGAAAGAAGACATGTAACTTTCATTAAATTAACTTGGATTGGGACAAAAAATAGACAATCTTCTGGGAACACATACTCTTAGTAAGGTCATTTCAGAAAGAAGGACTAGTGTCTGAAAGCATTTCCAGTCTTTCAACCATGTAAGTTGGTCCAATAATGGAGGTACTACAAGTTCCAAAGATTGCTTCAGATTTCACTGAAGGAGATGGACAAGTACTTTTGCACCACCTTCAACACAAGATCTGAACTTGCTTTGTTCTTAACAGACAATATTTAGTCACTTACCTGTTCCATCTTCCACATTCTCTACTTCCATGACTTCTGTATTTATTCGGCCCCTGAAGATATAAAGGGACCCGTTGATTGACTTTGTCCTTTTAGATGTCTTTTTCCCAGTAACTCTGCAATTAGAATGAAGACTGTTAGCAATACATAAGTAAATGGCCTAACATATAAGTGGATAAATCAATCAGAGATATGACTATTAAAGAAGGATTCCAATATAGTGACTGGTGATATTTAACCACACCCTTGATGTTAAATAATTGGAATACTCATTTGGATTTCCAAGATAGGTGTGTACCAGTGCTAGTACAGCAATAATGAGTTTATTTTGCCAGATTATGTGAAGATGCGGGTGGCTTCAAGGTTTACATTCTTGATGACTGACTGAGATACATGTCCATGAACAGCACACGGCCTCAGGATGACAACTGCAGCATCACCTGACAACATTACATTTAACTCTTCTGTTTGCCTGAAGCTGTGATCAGTCTGGTATGCACCAAGCTTCAAACATGAAATGAACCATGTGAAGAGGCCAGTGTCACACAGCCTGCCATGTGGATTACACGTTGTTGTAGGGAAAATCCTGCTGGGGCAATTTGGCCCCCAAGTTTACAACCCAAGTTTACATCCTTATCCATAAGCTTTATAGTGTCTCTGCTGAATTCAGGAAAGCACACTTTTCATTACTAGTTATGTTCTGATTTTTATGCCTAAAATAGGTTTAAAACTATCCAAGTGACACCTGTTGTGCTTTACTATCCAAGAATAACCCTGCTACGCAAGCCAGAACACAACTGGTCAAATGGTCATTAAGAGGCAGCAGGTGTCAAAATTCCAGTCAGTGAAGGTTCTGCTGTGGCAATTTGCCAGTACCTCATAAGATTCAAAAAATACTGCAGTAAAAATCAAAAATTTCTTGTCAGAGTGAAGTACCTATAATAAACTGAGGTGAGATGAGAAACACCAATTTTTTCCAGACATTTTTTCTTTTACAACTACCTTTAGTGACAAATACACATTTGGTGATGACCACATATTTACATCCAATCCGACTAACAGGGACTGTGATCTTGGAGCTATTGGATCCTTTCCCAAGGAAAACTCCTCAAGTCAAAAGAAAACCTGTCCTAGAAGACCTAGGGAAACCTTTTAAATGTTCAGCCTACTTCCCTACACGACGCATACTGTTCCTGACATCAGGATTCAATTTAAACAGCAGTCTACAATCCTGCTAAAACCAAAAAAAACAATACTCAGCCCTGAAAATCTATGTCATAAATATGACATAGACTTCCCTATGCTTCTGCAAAAGGAACTAATGCAGAGGTATAATATCAGATCTAATTCTGATTCTAAACACAACTTACATTGAGTTTGACAATCCTACTCCTAATTTATGTTATTGTGAAAAAATATGATGTCCAGATTGGAATGCTGCACTGTTGACTACTTATCAAAGACTGAGCCCTGAATTCTGACTGCATTTTGGAATCAAGAAATACTCCACTGATTTCTACAAGTTAGCATAACACAATGAGATGAGAACTAAGTCAGATTAGGAACAGACAGAGTAGTTTCTTAATGGGGTTTGGGGTTTTTTTAAGGTGTGTCCCACTAACTTGTCAGTTGTTTGAGAGTAGCTGGCCAAATGGACACACCAACACAAAGGAAAAGACATTGATTTCCATTCTAGACTAATTATAAATAGCAGAGAGATGGCAGAAATATCCAAAATTAAAGTAGCTCAGCGATCAAAATATATCTTGTACAATTCCCAGCAGACCTAATGAAATATTATGCTATTTAGTGGAAATCAGATCCTCAACATCTCATCAGTTTGAGTTACATTGTCAGACAAAGGTAAACAATACCAATCCCTTGAGAAATCCAAGTGTTACAGCAGCATCCTCCAAAATCAAGCCAAACTACAGAGGAGCTTGGTAACATCTGCTGTACAAAAAGAAAGCTCTGCTTAAAGGGCACTAGAACATTTTGTTTTCTAAATCTTAGTGTTCCAGGAAAGCTGCCTGGACAGCAGTGGACAGGCTAACCTCAACTACAAACAGGCTAGAAAAACAGTTTCTAAGAGCTCTGAAAAAGATTAGTATCAAATTAACTGGGTTTTTTTTAAGGAATAGCTTCTGTTGAAAAACACATAAATTTCTGAACTCTGTTCTGGACTTTGGTAAAGGGTCCAAGTGAAGTGTTTCCTCTCCCTTGTGTCATTTCAGAGTCAGAATGCTTCAGGCAGATAACATTTTAAGTCTTTTAGATTTAATGGTGTAATTTTTTTCATATGTAAACATTTATATCTCATCTAATTTTGAATGCAGATGTAACTTAATAATTTGTATTCAGGTTGTACAGATTTGGCATTATGCACACAAAAAACCTCTGAACATTACTGAAATTAGTTTTTGCAGCTCAATGGTTCCAAAATTTCCATTGTTTCCCTGGGGAAAAAAAAGAGAGAAAGAAAAAGAAAAAAAAAAGATAAAAAGACCCAAATTTTGAGAAACGAGAATCTTCTTTGGAGAGGAAACTGGTTTTACAGAATTTCTAATTGGACTGGCTGTTCTATTTGGCCATCACTAGTAAGGAAGTACAACTTGAAGCAGGGGGATTGTATTACAGGAAAGGGACAAAGAGGAAAAGGGACTGCAGAGAATGCATTGTAAATTCAGAACAGACCAAGACATGAGAATGAGACTGGGGTTGTGAAGGTGAAAAGCTCAGGAAATGAAATACTGTATAATTGCTGCAGAGGCAAGCAATTGCCTTCCACTCTGCCAATGCTATTTTAATTACAAGCAGCAGGTGTTAATAATACTTAAGGTTTCTTAGGTGGGATGATGCAAAAATAATTACCAGGACAAGAAAGGAAGACAGCAAACGGAGCACATGGGCTGTAAATGCTGACAGCAACAGCCAAATATTCAGCTCTTTCTTACTCTCCTGGGCCCTGCATCTATTTTGTTTGCTTAGTATTCCACTTTCCTCTATCTTGGCTTATCATTTTTCACATCACCCTCTTAAGCTTCTTATAGCTTCACAATGGAAGCTGGCATTGTCACATAATTCCTGGAAACATAGCTACCCTCAGAAGCTTTTTGTCTGTAAGAACTCACAGCTTTTGCTGCACTGTTTTAACTCCTCTTTGGACTGCACACTTCTCAGAGGAGCACTCTGATACTGCCTGGAATATTTATCCCACCACATACTTCTCTCTCCTATCGCCTAACTGATAGAAATAGTCAAGAACAGGGAAGCTCCACCTGTGACTCAGCCCTACAAAGCAACAGAGAATACAGTGAATGATCAGAAATCGATCACAACTTCCACTCACTAATCTTCTGAGTGGTAAAACTGAAAATACAGAGGGACTCACCTGGATTTCCGCTTGCAATAGACCAGGAGATTATCAAATAGAAAGAATATTCTCTCCTGGATGTTTCCTGCTGAGATTTTTAACAATGTCCCTTGCAGTAAGAGCTGTGTGCAAATATCTGTCAGATTTGATCCCTGAAACATAAAAAAGAGAGATTAACTTTCCTTTATGAGTGCACAACGAAGATCTTTCATTAACATGTTCTTATTTTATCTGCCATTAGATTGTGAAATAACTGATGCACTCATAAGGATTTCACCCAGATCTATTTGCCTTTCAAGTGAGATCTGCCCATCAGAAATGTCAGTTCCATTCTAGCTCTACCACCTTCCTTTCTTTCATAAGCCACTTGTTCTGCTACAATTTAGCAGCAGCCTGCGCACACAAAATAAACTCTAAATGCTAAATTCCTCAGAGTGATGCTGCCCACACCTTCAAGTGTTTACACATCTCAAAAGAAACAGAAATAAATCCCTGTACACAGCATGAGTCATTAAACTCTGCAGTTAACTGCCTCCAGGGAGCTTGCTGATCCTGCATCCTACCTCCCATCCTTCAATGTGGGACTGCAACTGCTCAAGGGCTTCCAGTTTCTCCATCTGTCTCTTGGTCTCATTGATATTTGTACAGACTGTCTTCATTGCCTGCAGTGCGTTCTGGAGAGCTGGGTGATCAGGATGCTTAGAGGGAGTCCTCTTAGCTAGTTCCTTTTAAAAAAAGAGAAAACATGAAAACTGAGAAGTGGTTCGTGGAAAGGTATGAGCATCAGCATGCAATCCTGCAGGAAAATGCCAGAACCATTGCAAAATTAAAGAGAATTTGGGGGCATTTTACTGCAGATGATGCTCTCTATTCTTCAGCTGTACAGGGTTAACATGAATGCTGTTAAATAAATGAGGCAATTGCTCGTTAAATATGCTACACTAAGAGAGCTCAAGCCAAGTATGTTTTGCTGTGTCAGATGTGTTTACTTTGTATGTTTAGAAGGCTGGGGCATGTGTCCTGACATAAAGATAAATGAAGATAAATGTTACATTAGACTTTCTCTGTGTACCTGCAAATCACAATAGTTTTTTTTATTCTGCATATTGTTAAAACTGGTAATTTATGTCAATATCTCTGCAGGGTAAACACTTGACAAGCAATGGTAGATCAGATAAAATAGATTAGCTTCAATATGCCACCGAACCTACATCATATGCTAATTTAGAATGCAACAGAAACATGTTTCTGATTTTATAAATACCAGCAGTTATTTGTGATTATGCATATGTGTGGAAGACAAAAGCATGATTTATAAATTGACAGTGCTCCTTACAGCTCTTTAGGGAATAGACAATTTTTAATATTACACTACATAGAGTTGGATTTCAACCATACAATATCATGAATCTAAGAGCAACACAACTTCTCCTGGAGGAGGGAAGGGGGGAGAAAAAGCCAATCCCCAAAGATAAATATATTCAATTATGGCCAAATAGAAGGTTCTGTTTCTTGAACCGTTACGAGAGGAATGGAGAGGTGAGGGAGACAATAAGGTAAGCTTCTTTCATATACTGTTCTGTATGCACACCAGTGACTTCCCATCTTTCCCTTTCCAAGTGCAGGCAGTGATTCATGAAGGTCTGTGTGTGCTTCACTGCTGGGCTTTCCTTTCCACGGGATTCTGACTGCCAACTGCTCTCTGCATACAAGTTTTTCTGCCCCTCCCAGGGCAGATGACTCTTCTCCAAATGAAGCAATACATAATTACTGTCCTATTCACCCACGGAATTGTGGATCCTCAGATGTTTTTAAAGGATCAGAGGTGGAATGTGCATTTCTGGCTGAAGTCTGAGCAAATCCTTAACAGACCAGACGTCAGGCAAGGCCCAAGCCCTGTGAGCTCTGGGCTCAGGAGCCGCAGGGTGCGGCTGTCATGTGCTGCACATTCCTCCTGTGCCAGAGGAAGGAGACAGAAGTGACTGTGCCTCATCCCCACACGATGGTGTGATTAACTCATGATCACCACTGCCCCAGGGTTTGCTTCTTGCTGACAGAAATGCTCTTTATTAAGGGGAAAAGACTATTTTTGTTCCAAGACTGGTTCACACAACAGCTGCTTCTACTCTTAACAGTAGGGTTGAGACTAGTTAATGGAGTCCCACAATTAGCACAGGTGAGACAGAGCTGCCTTCACCCGAACCCCCATGCTGGAAGTATCTGCTTGCACTGGACGCATCTGCTGAGCAAGTTCTCCAGCCACTCACCCGTGCTAGCTCCAGTGGCTCACATGGTTTATGCCCTCTGGGTGTCCCTTCATCTCTGCTACCTTCCTTCTTCCCAAAAACCAGTGCCCACCACAGCCAAGAGTTTCATTTTGCTTCAGCCTAGTCCAAGCCCCTTTCTCAGTTAAAAGGAACTAAATTACTGACTGGCAAATTCTAAACTAATTTTCTTGCATGCTGTCTGAAGCAGACAAGAGCTGTATTGGGGCAAAAACATTAATATCATTACTTCTCTATTTGTACAGAGATTATGAAATGCCATTACCAGGTTTGAGTCCCATCCTTCAAACCACACAAAAGGCTTGCAAATTAGACAGAGAAAAAGCAACAAAAATGATAAAACTCAAACCCTTCCCACAAACCCAACAAAAAAAACTCCAACAAACCCCACACACAAAATAACACCTCACCCCACCTTCCCCCAGAGAAAATCCCCAAACCGAAAAACCCAACCAAAAACCTGTTTACAGTCAGGCACTTCAAAACTTCAATGCTTGTGTCACAAAAAGTGGGAAACTATAAATAAAATTGAAATTTATTGATCACCATCATTTGAATCATTGTTCTGTCTCCATCATTTGTTAGCTAAAAAAACCCAACCAGCTTCATCAGAGGATGAGAAAACATATGGTCACTTGTTGCAGGATGCCGTATTTCATTGGAAATTATTGCAATGCTTAAAGTGGATCGGCACTTGGAGATATTCTAGTGTATTATTCCTAGTTAAGTAACCCAAATCAACTCCAGATGCTAGATGCCAGATGTTATTGTTCTGAAGAACACACACACATAAATATGTTATTAATAAAAAGTAGTTACAGTATTTAAAATATGTGCCTTACCCTACTACTTCAGTTTATTTTCAAACACAAGCAAGTCTGAATTACCTTGTGCATAGTAGCTTTATCAAACCCACCTACTCGGCTACACCAAATACCTTAGACAAGGTCATATCAAAGTTACCAGATAATCTGGATATTCACAAACTCTTGCTAAAAACAAAGTAAAAGAGGAAAGTAGGCTAGCTTTGGTCTAAGACTTTTCTCATCAGCTCGAATACAATAGTATCTGTTTGCCCTGGGAATTAGATAAAGTAAGATCCAATCCCCATGAATACAAAAGAGCTATTTCGGGAGCCATAACTGAAGTTCAGTAGCAAAGGGAGAGCAAACACTTAATTTGAGGGTTGTGCTATTTTTAAATCTATCTCTTTTTTTCCTTGCTTTGAGAGCTCCATTTTCCTCATCAGTATGAACAGAATCTGCCTGTGTTTTCTCTTAACTGTTCTCATGTCTGAGACATTTGTGTCCATTCTGGTAATTCCCTGTTAGCAACTATCAAATAAGTCTTGCATGGGACACAACTTACTTGCCATGAATTCACTACCTTTGAGAATCAGGATCAACCACACTTTATAATGGTCACTTATATTTTCTGACAAAACAACTTCTAGTTATGTTACTATCTCACTGACTGAGGAAGATTTGTTGCCTAATGAAAACCTAATTCCTTTTTGCTTTTTCCTAATACTTTATTTCCTGTCCATGAAGCTTCAACTAGTGAACAGTGTGTGAACTGGCCCGTCCCTGCAAGGCTGTTTGTTCAACAGGTACACGTGAGTCTGGGTCAGCTGCCCCAGAGGTAAGGGTAGGTACAGGGAGGGCAAATTCATCTTTACCCCACTGTGGCTTGAAAGCAAGAAACACTGTTTCAGTCTTCATCTTGGTGGTAGTGGCTTTGGCTTTCAAAGAAAGGATGTTTGGTCCCCAGGAGTTTTGACATACACCCATCACAAAATTCTTACTTTCTTCCAGAACTCGTAAAGGGACTTTTCTTTTAAAATATGAGGCAAAGACTTTGGTTTTTTTTAAAATTACTTTTCTTTTAGTAAACACAGCGTGACTCTGGCTGAGGAAGGGACTGACATCATGGAAGATTGATGGCTGTTAGCCACACAATTATCTACGAGCCCACTGGGGGATGCAAGGTCTCCCAGAAACTGCTTTCTCCTTTTCCCCTCTCCTTGTCCCCACCAGGCAGGTGACCCAGCCCTGACCAGAAATGATGAGAGGCAAGTTAGCTCTTTTTGGGTCTTTTATGCTTTATCTTCTACAGTAAGAATACTAGTGCCACATACAATAGTCACTTCTGGATTGACACCTGCCCACTGGGAACTCACTGAGACAACCAAAGAGTTTTCAATCAAGCTGCCAAACAGCCCTCAGAAGATACAGGATTTTGATCATTACTGACCTGATCACCATCAAACTAGACACCTTGTAATGGAAAACATATCCCATTTAGAGTCCCCAGAGCCATCCAGTTCCTCAGAACACTGGCACAATTCTAGCTGAACACAGCTTTACAGGAAGTGGCTGAAACGGCCTGCACAAGCCTCTTCACAATAAACATGTGAAGAGCACTGAAGTCAAAAGGCTTTGGTTAGTCAATAAGTCACCCTGTCTGCTCTACCCAGACCATTACAGGATTTAGCAGGCTGCCAGCATCAGGCAGCTTTTTGCCTGTACCCATAAAAAGCAATTTTCTTCAGAGAAGATCCAACTCTCAGAAGAGTAAATTAGGAAAGCAACAGTGGCAACAAAAGTCAAGGCTGAAAAATTGCAGAACCATTCCAAGAATAAAACCATCTGGAGAAATACGTTCTCTGGTTTACCTTGAGCAGAAGAGGATATTTGCAAATTCTCTGAATTGGAGTCAGCAGATAACCCTCTAGTGGAATGTCTGTTGTCTTTCTGCCTCCCAAAAGCATGCAACCCTATAATCAAAAAAAAAAAAAAAAAAAA
>LXPA01048146.1:18055-28234 GCA_001655095.1 Phylloscopus trochiloides viridanus
GGATATCACACACCCCTGTCTCCAACCAGGCAAACACCTGCAGGAATACTGTTTCTGAGGCGCTTGAAATTGTGCTGCTTTTTTGGTGGGTGAGAAAAAAAGGAAAAAAAGTCAACAGGAAAGGGAAGAGTTTCTAAAAATACATCATTGTTTAGCTCAGTTTGATGTGGTGTCCATTGTTCTAACCTCATTCACAAGTTTTTTCCCACCCTACCTACAACTTTCATACAAGACAGACATTGTCATAGTATTGTTACAAGCTTTAGAGGATAGGGCTTGCTAAGGGGCTGGAGTGCTTATGACAGGAAACTGTATTTTCAGATAGCATTAAGTCATTGTACTTACAAATTTTAAGAAAACATTTCCCAGTTCATGCTGAGACTGGGGTTCTGGTTGCAAACAAAATTCCAGAGCAGCCAGGAACTCCTTGTGAACACCAAGAATGTCTTCAATGTTAGAAAATAAGATCTGAAATATAAGGAGAAAAACACTGCTAGTTTTTAAAATATCTCAGAATTTTTTGCTAAGTAGTAATGCCAAAATACTGTGGAGCTCTAGAACTTACCATGATAGGATCCAAAGCTCAGACAGAGACTTGTAAAGAACGAATTACACTGTTTGCCCCTTTCCTAGCCCCCTGTAAAAATTTTTATTTCTACTGAAGCACCTGCTGTAAATTAAGGTTATCTTTGCAGACCCCTGAGAATGATAAATGCAAGCAACGTCTTTTAAGTCTTGAGAATATTTCCTATGAGAACAGCCAGGTAAATGGAACCACAAGGCCAAATGCATTTTGCAGGAGACAGAAGCAGGGAGTAGTTTGCCTTTCCTTCCCATGCATTAGAAATCTCTTTCTGGAAGAAAGGGACTTGAAGGTATCACACATAAGGGTGTTCTTGTAAACAGGAGACAAAATCAGCCATACTGAATGCAAGCTTTCACTGCCTAGAGTACAGAATAATGTATATTTCTCACAAACCTAAAGAGCAGCGTTTACAGTTCCCTTTCACTGACCTCAGTGACACCAAAAGGCACATTAGGCACATTAAAAGGTTCAAATTAATACAAGGTTCAACCTTGTATTACGGTGACAGTTAAATGATCCCTGTGATTAGAATATATGTGTGCTAAGGGGAATAAACTGCTAGGGTGAAAGATGATGTAAGCGCATTATAAATCTTGGTCATTTTCATACAAAATATGAGAAGTGTGAATCCATGCTGCCTAGAGAGGGGCAGAAGTCCTAACGTGAGGTGACAGCCATCAGTACTGGCAGCCACTGGAGGGAAGGCTAAATGGGCAGAGTAAATCCTGGAGCCTGCAGTGACATATGTGTTGCAGACAATGTTTCTATCACTTTGCTTTAACTATGTCACTTGCAAAGAGAAGACCTGAAGTGCAAAAAACTTTCACATTGGAAGAAGCCTGCTAGATCTGGCTCAGTGAGCGAGTGAACCCTAAAGTATGCAGCCTGACAGAACCAGCCTTCATCTTCCTGGCATTTGCTGTGGGAAGTGACCACGCCTAACATCTCCAAACACTTCCCCAAATGCCTTACCGTAACGCTAAACTCTTCAGCTTTATGCAGTGGAATTTATTAACCAGATATAGCACTGAGTCAGCCTGGTGGCCGGTGATGTGGCAGCAATTCAGAGAAACAATAATCTGTAAATTAAATCTAATCACTAAAGCTAGGACTGAAACCTCAATTCCTGGTTTAAAACCAGTTTCTCTCTGGTTTAGCAGGGGTAGACAAAATCAGGAATTCAAGGCCTTCCTCTCTGCAGGTAGCCAGATTCAACTCTATAACTTCTGTTATTCACAAGGATGGGCACAGTATTTCTCTCAAACTCCTCCTTCAAGCTGACTGCATGTCCGGAGCAGAGCCTGTGGCATCTTCCTTGCCTTTGCTTCCCTCTCCCTTGAGGAATTCTGAGATACGGTGCTGCGCACCATCATTAATGCTGACCTGTGCCTCGGAGCTCCTTTCTAGCTCTCAAGAAACTGAAAGATTCCAACACACTGAATTAGCACTGACTGGCTCTAAACCCCAAAAAAGGCCAGGGAGCTAGGATCCTTTCATTGCTTCCTAAAAACTTCCTGTGCTAATTCAAGCGGAGCACACAAGTGTTCTGTCACATGGCTGAAAGTGACGTGATGATGCAGTAGCCCTTGCTTGCATTGCTTTGCCAGAAGCCGTGCCGGAAAGGGATTAACAAGCAAGAGGAAAACATCCATCAGGGATGATTTTATCCTTCATGAGCAGTCTTCAGGGGTGGTTTTTGATCCAAGGAATATCTGTGCAAGCTAATGAATTTTGGGGTGATCAGTAAAGCTCTGCTTGCAGCAGAATTTGCAGGTAAGAATCACTTGAAAATCAAGGCAGCAGACAGACCTTGACTGCACATGCTCCTGTACCAAATCCAGTTACCAGCCTTGTGCACACCCTCAAGTTGTACTGCCCTCAAACTGCTCTATCAGTGACAGCAGTGCCTGCTGCGAGCGTAGCACAATGTTAACACATCAGGAGAGTTATTCCCACACAAAGCAGTGAATGAATTCAAACCAATTTTTTACGATGTTGATGCAGCTGTTAGTCACTGGTGCACTTGTAAAATCTGGGCCTGGCACAGGACTCAATGTGGCCTTTCTGGAGAGGGCTACAGTGGCTAAAGATTACTGAAATCTCTGATGCTTAGTACCAGCTGTAGGAGAAATCTGCAAAATCATACTGGGAGCAATAACCCAGCTTATCTTAAAAAAGATGTTCTCCGTTTGCTCAGAGGTGAGTGACTGCCTGAATGCCCTGTATTTTCCTCTAGGCATTTCTGCCACGTGAAGAAAGAGAGTAAAGACTGGCTTCTCCTTACATAAGCTGCCAAACCACTTCCATAGTCTCTTCTACTGTCGGCCATCTCACAGCTCTCTGGTGACTCAAGACACATAACATCAGCAGGCAGATCATCCGAAGTCCCAACACCACCTTGCTAGCCTGGCTCTACCAGTGAGGTGGGAGAAAGGAGCAGGAAATAAAAAACAAGTATCTTTCAACTGCAGGAAACACAGATTATTTGGTATAGCAGGAGATGGAGGGTGGAAGCAGGAGACAACATTGACTCTGGAAACAATGGACACATGAAAACTGTGCCTTGTGATTCTGTTTCACCAGAAATAGGCATAAGCCTTTTATTACTGAAGAGAAGCTCTCTTATTGAAAACTGAGTATTGTAATAAATGAGGTCTCACAGTGGCGTCAAAAACACCCGCCAGGCATTTCAAGAATAACAAAAAAATAGTGGTACTCTCCCACAGGAGTGTGAAGAAACTTCAAATACAAATTCTGCTGTACAGGATTTGTAGGCACTGCATCTGATTATGTGGCAGTCATAATTAAAACTCATTTTGATGGTACGAATAGTGAGAGAATAATAATTTTCATCAACATTGATAAATAGTTGTGTACGTTTATTTTCATTGAGAGCTTAGTTTTTGCACACTTCTATGTATACAAGATCTACTGTCACTAATCACTTGCCTACTTTTTCTTCAGTCACCCCTGAACTTACTCCAGATGCTGGATGGTGAGTTTTTGGAGAGTGGAGATTTCCAGATTTGAAGACAGCAAGAGGTTGAGCTCCACAAAACTGCCAGCAGTCTTGTTCCCAGCCCCTCCTGATGCCAGCCAGTCAACAGCACACCTTGCTGGCCTGAAGAACTGACAGCCAAGTTGGGGCTGGAACCCTGCTCACCTGGTACATGCGGAAAGTCTGGCACAGGAAACACGCGCCAGCTACAGCAGCACGGAGGGTGTGACACATCTCCTGTGCCTGCCCTGCTCCCTCAGGGATACAGGGCAAAGCTGCTGCTGGTTCAGGAGCTCCAGGACCAAACACAAGAGCAGTGAAGCACCATCCAGTGGCAAACAAACCACGCTCCGACGAAGTCACCAGTGGGTTTCACTTGCGTTTGTGCACGAAGAGGGGTTTGGTTTCACACGCATATGTACACAAGGTGAGTTCTTAAGCCAAATAACCACAAGAAAGTGGTCTTTGTATTTATGACATTAATGAACAACATGCACCCCTGTGACCACAGGCACACAGGAAGCCTGTATACAGAGAAGCCTGTATCTCACAGTTCTCTATGTCCCTTATCGCTTTCCAGTGCAAAACTCATTCAGGAACCTTCTCACATGAGGGTCTCACAATATGTAGACCTCCCACAAGAACCTAAATTCCTTTCCACAAGTACACAAAGGAAAATTCCTGCCTCCTTCTCATGAGCCCTATTAAATTTCTATTAGTAGAAAACAGCAGATGCAAATTGGCTAACTGAATACTGTCAAAACAGACAAGGGCTGTGGATTCCCTGCCTTTCCTCTCAAAGACATTGACATGGCCTCTCTGTACTCTACTCAGCATTTCACAAATCTTGCCAAAAGTTAGTATCTCTGACAACACTACACTGTTGTCAAATTTTACTAAAATTAGGCAATGAGATGAAAAATTACCAGAAGATGACAGCTATAAGAATGGGCAAACAGATTGACAGATAAACTGTCAACATGAGCTCCTTTCCTTAGGGAACCAACTTAATAATAAGCATCAATATGACAAGAGGATATTTGATATTCATATCCCTGAATCTAGCCTTTCATTGCATATCACTTTCCCTACCAAGAAAACAAGGAAGACAGAAGAAATACCTTAACATTCTCCTCTGTTATGTACTTCTCAGCTTTGTCCACTGCATTCTGTCGGATCCGGTGAAGAAATGCCTGCAAAGATGAAAGAAGATTTATGTTCAAGAAGTTTGATAATAGCTCGATTTCACTCTTTTATTTCCTCTAGGTTCCCATCAACACAGTGTGGCTGATTACCTTTAAGACTGAAAGAACGTAAAAATTTACGAACTCCCCACGACAGATGTCCAGGCTGCATGCAGGCACTACCAAAGACATTTCCTACAACACTGTTGGGCTTTGCCTGACAATAAATGTCTTCCCCTTGTTGAAGCTTTTAGCTTTAATTATCTCTTACTAGCAGTAGACTACAGCAGGGTCCATTTGCTCCTCTGAAGCTTTCCTGTGTCTCCAGGATGCAGCTGTTGTGCCCCCAAGGCAGTGTGGGACTGTTACACTGCTGGAGCTGAGGCATCTCAGAGCCATGAGCTGGGGCTAGGGCCAAGTCCAACAGTCTCAATATGCGGGGAAGGGAAATGGAATTCACCAGACAGTGCCTGCAATACTCTGCCCTGTTCACTTTATTTCAGTTGGTTAAAAACAGACGAAGCAATGCTGGAACTTCTCACTTAGGTCAGGCACAACTCTGGTTTTAACAGCCAAATCAATAAAAAGCTCTGGGCCAGATACAAATGGACAGTGATCTGAATATCAGCCTGAAAAGCATAACTCTGGCTACTGGAAGTTGGGAGGATCTACTTGCATTTGCACTGAACACACCCACACACCTATTTGATTCAGTGGGAAGGGTGTAGAAAAGAACACTGCATGGGATTTCCATCTCAAGACTCCACTGGTTTAGCAACTATTGGCTAAAAGGCACTTCTGAACTCAGAGCAGAGAATTTTCCTATCCACAGGCATCAGCAGAGATGGAAATACCTGCAGGAGAGACTGAAGGGCAGCCAGTGAGGACAGACGCTGCTGCAATGAACTACATAACCCCTGCAAAGAAAGGAAGAGGGCTCTCCTCTCTGGTGTTGCCAGTGGTTTCTAGCTTGCCTCCCATACAAAGGAGTGAGCCCTGGGGAGTGCAGTGAACAAGGATGACAGAACTTCTCTTACCCACCTGAGAGAGTGAAGGGAAGTCGGTCATGTCTTTATTTAGGGCACAAAGCAGCTTTGTTACAGCTTGATAATAAAAAGCCTTTGAAAGACGAACTATTCCTGAGCAAGGTCCACGTCAGCTGGTGCATACCCAGGTTTTGCTTTCTCCCTTTTGCCTGCTGGGATCAGCAGCAGCTTACAACCTGTTAAGAAGCAGTGTCACTGAACCAAACTTAGAGCTTATGGAATGCCTTCGTCTCTGGTGTTTTGCTTGGCAGACAGTGAACATGTTCCTCTGACTGACTTTCAGCTCTAAAAGGAGCACATCTCTGTTCCAGCTTAGGCATGGCTCTCTGACACTCATCAGCCATTCACACTTTACAGGACAGGCACCAGTAAAAAAGACATTAATTAATGAGGCAAATTCAGAAATTTAATAGCCACCAAAATGCAAGTGCCCTCAAATTATCAAAACTTAAGTAGACACAGAACAAGTTTGTTCCCCATTTTTCAACACCTACTGAAGTGCAAGAAGAATCTTTTGCAACACAGTCATTCAAATAAAAAGTATGAAAACCACAAGCTATTAAACAGCAGCTCACGAAGATAATGCTGCATGTCCTGTTCACATGGCAACACCATCTTCTTCCAAACCACTTCCTTCTTGGAAAAAGCAACCCTTTTCCCAGAGATGTTATTCTGACATTCAGGTCAGCATTTCCCAAACTTCTCCAGTGATTTTTTTTGTGCTACTTGTTTTATTTAGGGTCTAAGCTCATCTGTACTAGCA
The DNA here is from genome assembly GCA_001655095.1 of Phylloscopus trochiloides viridanus. NCBI lineage: Eukaryota > Metazoa > Chordata > Aves > Passeriformes > Phylloscopidae > Phylloscopus > Phylloscopus trochiloides. The sequence goes on from LXPA01048146.1 coordinate 24,633, forward strand.
CTAGCCCTTGAATCACCTGGTGACACAGACTCCAAGATCCATTACATAAGTAGCGTGCAACTCTTTTGGGGGAAGGGAGCGCTGTGATCTTCCATTAGACCTATTGAATTAGCTGCATTATCAGAGTTATCTGGACCAGGACATGACAAAACTGATGCCAAAAGAGAGAAGGTGGTGGTGGATGAATATTAAGAAACTTGCCATGCCTATATCTTATTTATATTCCAAAATATTTTGTTGTAAAAGAGGAAGTAGTTGAAAGGGTAAAAGCTTGTCTGGCCACCTATGAAGTCACAGAAACAAATTCTCTCTGGCTGCTCCAGCCTCTTCACACTCTATACAACTCATATATAAATTCAACGGTTCTGGTCCTTAGCATTTTTCACAAGGAGCTTTCAGAGACCCTGCAGTATAACCCTTTTCATCTGCAACACCTTCAATCTCTGTAGAAACTAGCTTCCAAGGATATGTGGAAGCATGGGGGGTCAGCTTTCTTAGGAAATCTTGGAAGTACAACTTGGGCACTCTAAAAATCATTCCTAGGACACTGCAAGATGATCACCATCACCCCTCCATTGCAATCAAGAGCAGAAATCTCTACTGTGACACACTGTTGGTTTCCTCCTCTCTTAAACTAATCAGGGGTTACTGAAACAACAATCAACTGCAGATCACTGAGACTGCTGAAGAGTTGAAACTGATGAACAGGCAGCAAAAGTAGGCTCTACTTCCTTCTATCTTCTTGTTGTACCCTGGTTAGGACTTACAAGGATAATGATTTCACAAAAAGCAGAGATAAGAAGACAGCTGACAGCACGACATCTTTCCTCCTCATCCCCCCCACGCTGCATTGCTCCCCTGCCCCTCCCAGTGCTGCACTGTGCTCACACTGGGCCAGGTCTGAGCAACCCAAGCTGTTTGCATGGGCAGCAGAGGAAGAGAGAAGCACTGGAAGAGCCCATGACACGTCATGGCACAAGGCAGGGGAAAAATGGGAAACCAGGCCGAGCAATTTTCATTCTCCTGATAAAAATTGTAAAGGTCCCATCTTCCATTTTAATGTGCTCAGTATTAGTAAAACAGTCCAGAGAGGACTTGTTTTTGTTTAAAATTCTGCTGTAGTAACATAATGTTTATTTGTGCACTGTGACTCGTTGTCCTACAAGTCTGCTGTTCCCAAACTCAGCAGGCCACAGCTGATGCTCCTCATGGCATGCATAAGCACGATTTATAGTTTGTCTTACAGTACAAAGCCTTGCAGGATTCAAGCATATCTATAACCAATTAGAATGAGCAGAGTGAAATGTTTCCTTTCTGCTTCATATCATGTTGGACAAGTTCCTCCCAATACAGACTAATAGAAACATACTACAAATCTAGAATGAAATTTAAGTATAAAAGTTCATTTCATTAAATAAGTAGTTTTTTAATGCCCCTTTTGTATGAAAGTGTTTTGTTCTTCAATTCACGGTCCTCACATTCCACTATTTCAATAAAATCTCATTGTTTTGATTGTCTTTGCAGCACCTCTAAACCACAAAAGCACATAGGCAAAAGCACAGAGTATATTTTAAGGACAGAATCTGCTAATTGTTAGTTGATGTCACATGAAACAGTTGCACACATGAAACACATGAAACAACTGGAATTTCTCTCAAATGCTTTTCATATGGGCCTTGCTGAACCCAGCTTGTAGCCTTAATTAGGGAAAAATTACTATTTTCCATCTTCTATGTAGCAGAAGTAACACAAGGCAAACACTAGGGACAAGGCAGTGACAGTTTGCTCATGCCCCTTCTCAGAATTCATGTTTAAGGCAGATTCTTGCTACTTCTGAATGTTTGAGGAAGTGACTTCTTACTAAACACATAGGCGGGCAAAGTGTGCCTCCCCCTGAGGGAAATGAAAAGGAGAACAGAAACAGACAGCAGTGAGGCAGCTGGTCCCTGTGTTGCTGGAGAAGCAACAACTTAAAGCACAATCCTGTAAAACCTGTTTCCTGAACAGCTGACTGGAATGTCACATTGCACTTAAGAGACAAGTGAGACAATTTTGTTAAACTCATCAGTGATCAGGACTGACTCAGAACAAGGGTCTAAATGAGCCTAGAATTTTCAGGGTTAATATTAATAAATTGCTTTACACTTGTGCCATCAATTGTTTAAAGCTTCTTGCAAGTGCAGATATCTTGTTTCTAAGGAAATGTGTTCACAGTGACAAATTAAGAGGTGACACGAACAGTAAATTCCAACATTTGACCACCACTAGCATCTTCACCTTGCAACTACAGCACAGGGGTTATATATATGAACAAGAAATAAAAGCGTAATTTTAATTTCTCTTTTTTTCATCACTTGAATTAGTGTTGTCACTAAATTTGGCTGTTAGAAGTCTTTGCCTCCATACCAAAAAAAATCTACTGTCTTTAGCAAAGCAGCTCGAAGGTCCTGTGGGAACACAGCTTTACTGAAATAGTTTGACAAATTAAAACAAGTGTTTGCTGAAGTCCATGTTTTACAAGCAGATGTATCCTTGCTCATGTTACTCAACTGTTAGCTTTGAACCTTGTCATTCTGATCGTATTCTTTTGCTTTCTATCAGATATGCAGTTCATAGGCTAAAGCTCTACACAAATGACAGGAAACTAACATCCCCATCCCACATGTCAACCGCAGTTCTCACCTGCACTGAGGCCTGAAAGACAATGCAATAAATAATCTCAAAGTAACATAACAATGACTGCACAAGGCTATTTAAATCTTCCAGCATTTCCCTTCAAGCATGTTGTAGCTATCTGACTGCAGGACTGCACTGACTGCTCACAGCCTTGGGTCACCACCCAACTGAGAATGGAGACACCTCAGCTGGGATGAACCTGCTTCATTTCTGCCGCTCCTGGCAGGGCCTGCAGCACTGTGCACTGGTAACCAAGATCTACTGATGTCCATCCTGGACACAGCTGGATTTTAATCACAGATTAAGTAATTCTTGAGTAAATACAGATTACTGGTTTTCCAACATCTCTTGCTGTCCTGGGAATATGCCAGTATATAATCTAGAATACTGGGCCTGACTTGGGTTTTTCAGTTGTGAAATTAAGTTAGAATATCGGAAATCAGAAGCAACTCCTTTGACATTACTAGCATTACACATGTAAAATGGAGCAATACTGAGCAACTTTACTACTTTTAAAGAGCCTATTACTGTACCTCTTACTGGCAATCCAGTATTCCCTCATTGTTCAATTACTGGCTGCTATATTAATATTTCTATAAAAACACATTTTAAATTATCAGTGTCTGGAGAAGGAAGAACTTAAGCATCAGATGAGTGCATTATACCAAAATTCTCCTAAACAACAAAGCCACAGCTGTGAGAGAGAGCAACTCTTCCAAAACATTGTAGCTGTAGCTGAGACCTGCAGGCAAATTAATTCATCAGCAACACCTGAGCAGGGACTTGCCTGATAGACAGAGGTGTTTAGTAAGAGGAAATAGCACCAGAAATACCTTTTATTGCCCTAATTTCAGGCTTCCTGTGTATCAAACTGGCTTTAAAGCCTCAAAGCTTATTGGTACTTTTTTTTTTTTTTAATCTATCCC
>LXPA01048171.1:0-21994 GCA_001655095.1 Phylloscopus trochiloides viridanus
AGCGCTTCTCTCTTGTTTCTGTCCCCGTCCCGCCATGGCTTCCTTCGCTTCCCAGGGCGGCGGCACCAAGAAAGAGGAGAAGGGCAAGAACATCCAAGTGGTGGTGCGGTGCAGGTATGTGTGGCGGCCCTTCGCTGGGCGACCGTTGGGGGCCGGTCCGCGGGCAAGCCCCGGGGAGATCCCGCGTTGGTGCCTCCGGGCCCAGATGTTCTCTGTAGTGCCCCGGACAGCTCACGGGGCCGGCGGGCCGAGGCCACTGCGTGTGACAGGCACTGTACAGCTGTGGCTCTGCCGGGCTGCTGTGTGCGGCTGCGGATACCCGTTCTGGGGGATCGCTGTGTCTGCCCGGAGGGATCGCTGCGAGGGAGCCGCCCGTACCCCTGGGCGGCCTCGGCACCGCGCTGGGAATTGCCTGTCCCGGGCGCCGGTGTGCGGGTGAGGCAGCCCCGCGTACCCCGCGGGGAAGCGGCGCTTCCGTAGAAGTAAGGCTCTTATGAGCGATTTCTTATAGCTTACAAAGGCAAAAAGCTGCAGTTTCCGAACTTGATTCAGCGCGCTACCCAGTAGAAATCTGTGTAGGAAGCTCAAGGGGAGCGTAGAATTAGTATCATATTCGAGACATCCAAATATCCAGGCTGAATTTCGCCGTTCTGTGAGCTCCTGTGGGAAGTCGCTAAGCTTTAACAGCTAAAACTGTTGCTATGTCCGCTGTGGTGTATGTGTCACATAACTTCATTGATGCAGACTTTCCAGAGGACAAGCAATGGGATCGGAGTGTGCTGCTGAAGTAAAAATGACCAAATGTCTTGGTTGATGAGATGAATTTACTTTTTGGTATGAAGTGATAAATTTAATGTAACATAAAGTTAGGTTCTCTTTGTAATTCTGAGGTGGCTTTAAAGAATTGCTTATTTAAATAATCTTAAAGCATTGCATGTTAAAACTGTAATACTGGTAATGCATTATGTGTAGTGTTTGAAACACCTTTAGAAATTGGGGGTTTTTGAGCCAGACCTGCAAATATTAGTTTATATATTATGCTTTTAATGCCTTTTCCAGTCATATTGTCAAGCTTGCAAGTTCTGTTTTTACAGAAACACGGTGAACATAGAAATTAAAATCAATTTAGCCTTATCTTTGCAATGCAACTATAAAGCTTCTGAAACAATTGTGGGGTTGGTGAAAGTGTTGATGTGAGTCAAGGCTGTTGCAAAAGAATAAGTTTATTGAGGCAATTCTATTTGAAATACTGTCAAGAGCAGCTGTTCTCTTTTTATCTCTCTTAATTGTTCTGCAATAGCTTTATCAAGTATTAGTATCTATTTTAACTAAATATAAAGCTCACTATGAAAGTAGCATTAGGACTGTTGACAGCAGAGGGTTCTGCTTTTGTTGTAGCTCACAGAATAATTGCTGTGCCAAGTTAGTTTCTTACCTCTTAAAACTTTCTTGCCCTTTGTAGAGCTTTTCTTTTTTTTTAATGGCTTCAGTTTATTTGAGCTAGTAAATGTTTCTTCCACCTTTCTTTTTTCTTCTGCATCAAGTCAAATTCTCCCTATCTTACAGATATGAAGGTAGATGCAACTGTGTTTTTTCGTGTCCTAATTTGTTCCCAAAACCAGATCGATCTGAGCATATAAAAAAATCTTGTCAAGCAACACGTTTACTGAGCTTGGCAAAACATGAATTTGGAAACTCAAAATGCATGCATTAGCCTTGTTAATATGCATAATGTGCTTCATACCTAAGGGGATGAATGTGAGATCAAATGTCTCCATGGCACACCGGGCAGCTGCTTGTTGTAGTGGTGATGGTGACGATCTGTACTCCTGCTTCAGCCCAGCTAAATTGTTCCCCTAATACCACAGCTCTGGGCCCTTGCACCTCCTGCCATGGACTGGTTCAGTGTTACCTGATTACACAGCAGAATATGTTAGTCATTTTGTTCCTTTGAAAGTCATGAAACTGAAGCTATAACTTGCTTGTGAACAAGATTTTAGTGATCTTCTGTTGTTTTCAGTCCATCTTGCACCCAAGTGTTCCATGGTCTGTTCAGAATCTGACACTTCCGCCTCAGCGATGTATTGAGGGAGAAACGTTAGCCACAAGTTCAGGAAACTCGAGGTGTCACGTGCTTGTGGTTTTCTTGTGTTTTGGGGTGGTTCTTTTTAAACATTATAATTTAATAATTCAATCTGATATTCCTGACTCCTGTCCTTTTAGGCCTTTTAACGCCTCAGAACTTAAAGTGAGCTCCTATGCTGTCGTAGACTGTGATCAAGCAAAAAGGGAAGTCAGTGTCCGCACTGGAGGAGTGACTGATAAGTCATCAAGAAAGACTTACACATTTGATATGGTTGGTAACTTGGTTGGGGACTTGTTGAAACAATCTAGTACTTAGTGTGATGTTGTACATTATTCTGTGGATAAATGGGATGTGTTGTCCTTGTGTCAATAGGTTTTTGGAGCTCAGGCAAAGCAGATTGATGTATACCGGAGTGTTGTGTGTCCCATTTTGGATGAAGTTATTATGGGCTACAACTGTACAGTGTTTGCGTAAGTAAGCCAATAATTATTACTAGGAAATTTTATTTGTATTTTAGTTTCTTGTTTACATTTTTATTTTTATTCTCACAGTTATGGCCAAACTGGTACTGGTAAAACCTTCACAATGGAAGGGGAGCGGTCACCCAATGAAGAGTATACTTGGGAAGAGGTATGTTTTCACTCCTGAGATTTCTCATCTGTACTGTAGCTCAAAGTTAGAAACTGCAGAAGGCTAAAGAAAACCAGAAATTCTGAAGCTGACTTTCCTTAAATGTTTGTAGATTAACAAATAATCTCACTCAGTTATATGAAAAGGACAATTTTACATCTTTAATGCATTGCGTTCACCTCTTGGCGACTTTTATATGAAAAGTCATCTTTATTCTTGTTTATATCTAGTCAGACTGATTAGTTAAAACTCCACCCCCTAGCTCCAAATCTCTTTCAGTACATTTATAAATGAAATATTTCTTTTTGATTTATAGGATCCACTAGCAGGTATCATACCCCGTACATTGCATCAAATATTTGAAAAACTCACAGAGAATGGTACTGAATTTTCAGTGAAAGTCTCTCTTATGGAAATCTATAATGAGGAGCTTTTTGATCTTCTGAATCCTACTCCTGATGTTGGAGAAAGACTGCAGATGTTTGATGATCCTCGAAACAAGGTTAGTGCTACAAAATTTGCTATCTTGAGGCTTTTAGGATGGTTGAGAGACATATAATAAGCATGTATTACTTTTTGACAGAGGGGTGTAATTATTAAAGGCTTGGAAGAAGTAACTGTACACAACAAAAATCAAGTTTACCAAATCCTGGAAAGGGGTGCAGCCAAAAGAACAACTGCAGCTACTTACATGAACGCATATTCCAGGTACAAATCTTCCCCATTTCAGAAACCTTGTTTTGTTCTTTCTTAAATAAAATCATACTGAAGAAGTAAGAAGCCTAGTGCAAACATGACATCATCTTGAGGTTGTCTATCACAGTCCAGACTGTCAAACATTGGTTAGAAAGCCAGAGTTAGAGTTACTTCTTCCTTATCATGTGCTGTGGGATGATTGCAATAGGTGTATGAAGGGTTAACCCCAGCCAGCAGCCAAGCCTACCCAGCCACCCACTCACCTCCCCACCTGCAGGATTTGGGGAGAGAATTGGAAGTGTAAAAGCTGGAAAACTCATAGGTTGAGATAAAGACAGTTTAATAAGGGCAGCAAAAGCTGTGCACACAAGCAAAGCAAGAAATTAATTCACTGCTTCTCATGGTTTATCCATCTCCATGAGAGCAGGGCCCCATCATCTGAAATAGTGAGTTGGGAACACAAATGCCATCACTCCAAATGTCCCCTTCCCTTTTCTTCTCTCTTCCCCGCACTTTATATACTGAGCCTGATGCCATATGGTCTGGAATATCCCTCTGATCATTTGAGGTCACCTGTCCTGACTGTGTCTCTTCCCAACTTCCCATGCAGTCTGAACCTCCTTGCCAGTGTCACAGTATGCAAAGCCCTGACAACAAAATCTCTCTATTATTAACCCTATGTGCAGCACAAATCCAAAACACAGCCCCATACCAGCCACTGTGGAGAAAACTAACTCTACCCTCAGAAAAACCAGTACAAAGCATCATAAAATTTGAATGGTTCTCAAGTTAAAAAGAGACAAGCTATTTCTCTCTGCATTGTTTTTAACCGAAGCTTCTCCTTTTGTTTAGAGTTTGCCTGGTTTGTAATTAATGCATCCTTTGTAATTATGCAGTGTCTATTTGGAACAGTAGCCCCGGGATTCCACCTAACTCTAGCTGAGATAAAAGCATCATAATGTTCTTAATTAGACATCTAGAATGTTGAAGCTTAAGTATAACTCAAAGTTACAAAGTTAACTTTTTCAAAACTTTCTATGCATATGAAAACAGAAGACCGAAATCTGACAGATACATAAGTGAGATACATTGCATGTGCTAGCATGAGATAAATACTCCTTGCAGTAAATAGTTTACACTTTCAAAAAGAAAGCTCCTTTCAATTTTGGAAGATGTTTAGTTGATATACCTGTAGCAGAGGGGTGGGTTGTCTTTATTCTAGCTGTTCTGGGTGGTTGGGTGTTTTGGCCAGTCCCGTTTACTAAATAAACTTAATGTAAGAGTTGAGTATCCTTTCCTCTCCACACCAGCAGTAGGAAATGATACATTAGGATTTGTTAATGAAGTTTGGAATTTCAAAATACTGCTAAGATCTCCTTTTTACAGATCAACACATGACCCTGTAAAATTTGCAAACTAGGCTGTAGAAGCTGGGGATAAGATTATATGGCAATAAAGGCTGTTTCATATGGTTGCAGGTCATAGAATGTAGTAGAGGCACCTGGCTCAGAAACAGCATTCATTTTATTACTGCCTTCACATTCTTGAGCTGCAGATGTGATGTCTATATCACTGTGAACAAGTAGTGATCCAGTGTTGCAATACTAAAGAATGTACCCCGCCTGTGTTGTATTTTAATTTCAGGGTATACTGATCATGTCTGTCTACTAGTGGAAGGAAATGGGTATTTTCTACCACTGATTGGAAGGCAGAACTTGTTTTGTCTGAAATTCCAGGGAATTTTGAGAATTTATTGTGCCTGAAGTGTTGTTTTATGTGTCATCAAACTGGTGTAATTTGACATCTCTGGCTTTCTATATGTCAGCTTCCTGTAGTAAATCTTATTAAAGGAATAAACTCAACATAAAATCATCTTTACTATGAGAGTGGTGAAACACTGGAACATGTTGCCCAGAGAAATTGTAAATGCTTCATCCCTAGAAGTATCCAAGGCTGTTAGATGGGGCTTTGAGCAGCCTGGTCTAGTGGAAGGTGTCCTTGCCCATGGTACAGGGGTTGGAGCTAGATGAAACCACTCCATGATTCTGTGATCTTAAACTGCATTACTATTTTTGATTGAAAAATTAATTGAAATTCTAAATTTTTAATATTGGATTCAGCTAGATGCTGAATTTTATTAGCCTGCATAAGGAAAGTTATGTTCCTTAATCTCACATTCTGTGAAACTGTTCTTAGCATAAGAACTGGGAAAAAAAAAAATGCAAGTCGGGTTTCATGAGATGCTTGTGAGTTGAGAATACACAAGTGTAAGCAAACCCGAGGCTTTTCCCTTGCTTTTCCTTGCAATAAGATAAAATTTATAGGATTGAATGAGTCAAATGTCAACCAGGTGCTTCGTCACTGGTTTTAAATACCGTATTCATAGTACACAGACAAAATTATAATTAGCAGAATAACTTTTTGTGTTGAAAATATAATTTGTAGTTCGTGGGCTAAATGTATTCTCTATGAAGAGCACAGAACTTGCAGCAGTCATATAACAACTAGATATTTGGCTTTAATGGAACATCTGAAACTGGATTCTTTTGCAGCCGTTCCCACTCTGTGTTTTCAATTACCATCCATATGAAAGAAACAACAGTAGATGGAGAAGAACTTGTTAAAATTGGAAAGCTAAACTTGGTAAGTATTTGAACTAAGTGTCATTGATAGAATTTTTAGCCATGTACTCGAGTTTATTAGAGTTTTTTCTGGATGAGGGGAAAATTATTGTTTTCATAAAGTGATATGAAGTATGTTTGTCACTCTGAAAAGTATTAGTCCCATTTGTCACCCCAGTGTCTCCTGAAAAGCTGGTAAGCTCTTTTATGTGTTCTGCAAGACTTTGGGGCAAGCATTCTTCAGGGTGATTGAGACAGAAGCATAACTTGCCTTTCAGGTTGATCTTGCAGGAAGTGAAAACATTGGTCGGTCTGGGGCTGTTGACAGAAGAGCTCGAGAAGCTGGAAATATCAACCAGTCTCTGCTGACACTAGGAAGAGTTATTACTGCTCTAGTGGAAAGAGCCCCTCATATTCCATACAGGGAATCTAAACTCACAAGAATCCTTCAAGACTCTCTTGGAGGACGGACAAAAACATCAATAATTGCCACAATTTCACCTGCATCTGTAAATCTTGAGGTAAATTTAAGGTCTGAAAATCTATTCCTAAAATAAAAAACATATTTTGCTAATGATATAAAAATATGAGTTAATTCCTCAGCTTGACCTAGTGTTCCATCTGTTTTTCACAGGAAACACTGAGTACACTGGAATACGCCCATAGAGCAAAGAACATCATGAACAAGCCTGAAGTTAATCAGAAACTAACAAAAAAAGCTCTTATTAAGGTAACTAGACATATAGCTTAAAAAATTAAGTTACAGGTTAGGCATGACTTTTTTTCGATGTAGTCTTTGCTGTGCAGGAGTTATGAGTATGGGGGAATAGTAGCAATGCTTTTCTGAAGTGATTTTAATTACTGAAGTGATGCTTTTAAACTAGAGCTGCACTGATATAGCAATGGTCCCTGCAGACATTGGAACTATTGATAAGACTAAAGTTGAACAGAGGGCTATTGCTACTAGCTGTGACTGTGGGTATTGCAATTTTGCACTTTCCCTAGAAGGTGCCTGAATTAAAGGGAACTTGTCAGTATGTACAAGTGAAAAGACAATGTAAAGTGGCTCTGCCCCTAAGGAAGCTGCTATTCCCATTATAAGCTGTTAAATGCAGCCAAGTATGGCATTCAAATGGAAGGTTTTAATGGTCTACATATATATAGGCAATATATATCCAATGATATGAATTTAAATGGTGCTATACTGAATTAGAACAAAGGTGAAGTGCTTTGCTCTTGTGCTTATGCAAAACCTCTGTAGAGCACTATCTTTGTAAAGTATCTGTTAAGCTGAATATTGAAACCAAAATAGAAATTTTCAGGTTTACATGTGGTTGTTTCTTTATGCAGGAGTACACTGAAGAGATTGAGCGTCTGAAGCGAGACCTTGCTGCTGCTCGGGAGAAAAATGGAATCTATATTTCTGTTGAAAACTATGAGTATGTCTGCAAAATTTCTGTAAAATAACTAGCAACAAATCTCAGATACTGGTACCCATCCTTATACAGAAATACTTTCAGATCTGTTTTTAATCCAGGAAGTTGAAGGTAGTTAGAAGACTTAACTGTTTGGTCAACTTGTTCTTTCAAAATTAATTATTCTACATATAAAATCTAATAGGCTTGCACTGAGGAATTTATGTATGTGTGGAACTTGCCATAAGCATTACCCAGCATGCAGATTTACACATTCAACCTTTTTTTTTTTTTTCCAGTGGAAGCTGATACAGGAAAGTAAACTTGATATACTGAACTTCACTTTTAATAGGGCTAGTTGCAAAGAAAGTTTACAATGGAAAATTGTCTGAAGTCTTTTCTGCCTTAAGTGAAAAATTACGTGCTATTCATATAGAATTAAGCAATACTTATTTTTCTAAATTACTGAAAATGCAGTGTAAAATCTTGAAACTGCCTCTTACTTGACTTATTTGTTTGTTTATTTTAATCCTTACTTAAGAGCCCTTAATGGAAAGCTGACAACTCAGGAAGAACAAATTACAGAGTATATTGACAAAATCAGTGTCATGGAGGAAGAAGTGAAAAGGGTAAGTAATGTTTTTCAACTATGGCTTAAATCTGCCAAAAATTGGAAGAAAATAATTCCTCATTTCAAAAGGAGGAAAAAAGTTTGAGGAAAGAACAGTCAGAAGATTCTTTTTGTTGTTGTTGGTCTTAAAAGTTCCACAATTAGTCAAGAATGGAAGCTTCCTAGTCCTTGAAGTTAGGAATTTGAAATAATGTATATGAAATTGCAGGTTGCAATGCTTATTTTTAAAGCTGTTTTCACATCTACTACTACAATTTGCTTTGCTGAATTTTCAGCAAAGAATCTGCTTGTAAAATGGTATCATCTCAGTTGACAGGTATCTGCTTAGGAGCAAAGAATGAGGGGAGAGAGATCATGAGCTTCCTTTTAACAAACTACACGAAAATTAGAGCTCCTTATTTAAGAGAAACATAGATATTAATTTGCTGGTATATGTAACTCCTCTGTGTAATCAGCTTTACTGACTCTTTTCAGTTTATCTGGTTATGTTTGTTCAGTGGGATTCTTTTCCTTGTGCTATAACAGTAGTTTGCTCTTGTATTTTGAGAGGGGAACCAAGTGATTATTACAGTGAGAATGGTGTTGGCTTGATATTTTCAGTGATTACAGAGTCTATACAATCCTGTAGTGTTTAGGTTTAAGGCCTGAGTCCTACAGCTGAAATGACATTGCTAGAATGGCAATTTGCCTTCTGTCATTGTCATGTAATTTGAGAGATGTGAAATAAGACTGTCAAATTTATAAAAAGTAGTGTTGCCTTTCTGATGATTGTCTTCCTATTTAGGTCACTGAACTATTCAGAGTCAGTAAAAATGAACTTGAGCAGTGTAAAACAGATTTGCAAATCAAGGAGAAAGAACTGGAAGAAACACAGAAAGATCTACAAGAAACCAAGGTTCAACTGGCTGAAGAAGAATATGTGGTTTCAGTTTTGGAAAATACTGAACAAAAACTTCATGGCACAGCTAGCAAGGTTGTCACAGTTCTTGTACATACTATGAAAAAGCTTCCTGTATTTGGGAGTTTCGTGGAACTTTCCTGTTCAAGGAAACCAATTGTTGCTAAAGCATGATGTGAGTGAGACAAGACCTGAATTTAAGATGGAGGGCTAGGATTAGATTGCAGGACTTTCTCTGTGGTAGTATTGACAGTTGGCTGCTAAACACTCTAGCTGAACTGGAACTGACTTTCCCTCATGCCAGTTTGTCATGGGAGTTCCACTGGTTTGTGGTATCTATTATCATGAGGTTTTTTGCAAAATAAGTAGTTTTCTTTCAAAATCTTATGACTGGTCCTGCAAAGCAGTAAATTATACATATCTGAAGGACCTGGTCTAGTGGAACATGTCCCTGCCCAAGGTAGGAGGCTTGGAACTAAATAGTCTTTAATGTCCCTTCCAACCCAAACCATTCTATGAACTGGGGTGGAAAAATAGCAAAAAGTAATGTTGCTTTGTCACCTCTGTGTTTTAGGGTCTGGCTTTGATGTGTTTGCAGATTAGTCATAATTATCAAAACAGACTTGAGGTAGGGAGAGAGAGTGTCCTGCTATTAAAACTGCAAAGTGATGAAACTTGTATCTTCGGACACCGTGACAATTTTTTTCTGTTTGGACTTCTGTAAGATGAGGAGGGAATGCCTGGTTTTTATGTGTGGGTTATGGAGTGCTTGAGACAAATAGGTACAGAAATCGCTTATGTTCGCTACAAACTGGGATTCCACTATTTACATGAATTCTAAATGAGTTATCACAGGACTAGTACCAGAAACCTCTTTGCTTGAGTACTATATTAAAGAATATATTTACTGTCAGATAGTTCAGAAAAAAGTTAAAGTGCTCAGGTATTTTTCAGTCACTATTCTGGAATAAATGATACCTTTATTCCTTAAATACTGAGGGAGTAATTTATTAATGCTTTGATTTTAAAGCCAGAACAAATGGTCTCTAGTAGGTAACTTTTTCCCATGTTCTAAAAGCAAAAATGACACACCAGGGACCAGAACAGTTGTAATTTGATGATGTAAAGGGAAATACCTGTCTTCCTAGAGAGATAAGTTTTTTAACTCAGAACTGTTGTTGCTTTTCCTTATATAATATGTGCTTGACTTCTTGTTTAAAGACATACTAAAATAACTTTAAAAATTATAGTTACTAAGTACAGTTGAAGAAACTACAAGAGATGTATCTGGGCTCCATGCGAAACTGGACCGTAAGAAGGCTGTTGATCAGCACAATGCTGTCATCCAAAATACTTTTGCAGGACAGATGAATGCTTTGTTCAGCAAAATACAAGATTCAATTACTGAAAACAGCTTGAAGCAGCAACAGATGTTGACATCTTACACAAATTTTATAGGTAAGTGTAATGCCTGTATTAATATCCGTAGTATCCTGTAGTAATCTTAAAGAACACTTCCTAAAATGTATCTGCTTTAGGGAAGAAGTGGTTTTATTTAAGTGACATTATCATTACAGTTGCACCAATAATAGAGTGTTTGGAATGATCCACAGCCTTCCTGTAAGGGGCAATAAGGTGATAAGTAATAAAAAGAGTTCCTATCTGACAGGGGAACTTTAGGAAAATTTGTAACTCTGGATTTCTTTTGCAGGTGGCCTCCTGTCTATCAGCTCTTCTACAGCAGATATTCTTGCATCAGTTGTATCAACATCTTTTGCCTCTCTTAAAGAATTGGTGTCTACTGAAGTTTCTCACATGTCTGAAAAAATAACACAGCATGAGAATCTATCACTTGATTGTAAAGCAGAGCTGCTGAGATTAATTGTTAGTACATTTGCATACTCTTACTTAAATATTTGAAACTGGTTTTGATCAAAAGGGGTTCTGTTAATGTATAGAATTTTTTCTGATGCTCTTTACCTGTATCTGCTTCACCACCTGACAATGATTGTCCCTCCCACTTCCCCTCCCATGTCACCCCCACAAGCTGTACTGTACTATGTAGTGTATACTGTCATAATAGAGCACATGCACATGTACACAGAAGCTTCTTAAAAAATGTAGATGAAGGAACAGCCATGTTCTGGTTTAACTTTTTTTTCCCTCTTTCTAGGAGGAGCATGAAACTGGATTAGGAAGAGCAGTAAATAGCTTGACACCAATGGTAGAATTTGTCTTGGGGTTAAACTGTCAGTTCCAGAGTAACATGAAGAAATATTCTGCTGTGGCTGACCAGGTAATGCACATAACTTGCCCCTTTGCCTTCTATTTTATTTAATTTACAGATAATATGTTATTTGTTTTTCTGCAGTATGTCAGAGTGTTTCCAATTCTTGTCTGGCCTTTTCCCCCTTATCTTGTCCCAAGAGTTCTATCTCCTAACTTTCAGAGTTTTTTCCTCTCTTGAGTGTGGTAAATTTGCTTGTTCTCTATATTGGCACAACTGCTTGCCTAAGTGCCATAGTAGAATGGCAAAACATGGATGCATAAATCTTTATGTAAGAAATATTTGATGAAATATTTAATATACTTTCCCCCTGTATTTTAGAAATCTGGAAAAAAAAAAAAAAAGTCAACTTAGGCAAGTCTTACCAATCCAAAATTTTTCTACTTTTGTACCAAACTTTTTCTATAGTCCCTTTGATTCCTGGGAAGCGTGATGCTTTATCTTGTTAACAACCATAAGTGCAAACAGTACTGCACTTATTGAAGTCCTTTGCTTCAAGTTATAATTCTAATTTTTCTCATGATACTTGTGTAGAACTGCAGCCTCTTTAATTTTTTTTTTTTTCCATTTTGTCAAAAACATGTCTTTGTTTCTGGTTACCACTTTCTCTTACAGAAACATTTTCCCCTCCTGTCAATTACAGCACATGAGAAATGAATTCCCCTTGTCTGCAAGCTTTTTATTGGTTTTCGGACTTAGACAGCAGATAATCCATGGCTTACAAGCTCTTGCTGTTCCTTGTCTACTTTTCTATTTTGTTTACCTTGCATGTCAAATTTTGTGTTTGGAATAGCCTCCACACTAAGTTCCAGTCTCAAACTTGAGACTGGAGTGTTCCAAGTGTGACTTCCTGCCTTTTACGCACAATGCTTTATTAACACCTTTTGGCAATTCCCTTGGGGTAGAGTTTGTTTCTATGTCAGTTATGCTAAGGAACAATATCAGTTTCTCAAAGATATAAAAATCTAACTGTAAGTAAAACATTTTTTTTTTTTTTAAGATGGAGGGCCATAAAAAGGAAATGGATACCTTCTTTGGAGATCTTTTTCTCACTCTGAAAAAAATACAGGAAGAAACAGCCGGTGGCTTTGCTCAGCTCCAGCATAATTGTGACAGTTTAAAAGAAGAAGTGGAAACGATGAGGTTGGCACATAGAAAGGTATCCTTAGCCCAAGAAAACATCCTAACACCAAGTGTGATTGTTTGCTTTGATTTAAACTCTTATGTGGCAGTAAACCATTATACTTGCTTCAGAAAAAGTGTTAGGAGGACAGTAACTTGATCCTAATTCTATTCAGTTTTTGTTAGGCTGCTTTAAGCAGTTTATGTAGGAATGTAGCAAAAATTTCCCCTTGCTGTGAGTATATCCAGTATATGTGCATTTACACATCTCCAAAAGCAAAGTGGCTGTATCTTCACTACACAAAAATTGTACCTTTTGCTTTAGAATTGCAAAACTCTGCATTTTTGATTTAGGCATTCAAGTACACTTTAAGGCTTAAAAAGTGCAGAATAACAGTGAAACTTGTGGTGATTTTCTTGATAGAGCGCAGCCAATTTGATGTCTTTACTGCAAAGCCGGCTTGACCTGTTTGCTCAGGAGACTCAGAAGAACTTAACTGATGTACTCACAAGAAATGGAAGCCTGAAGACCACCATCACTGCTATGCAAGAAAGTGTTCACCTGTAAGGAGCAGTTTCTTTTTGCTGTACACTTACTCAAGATAAACTATATATGAGGAGAGCTTCAAAATTGGATGCTCTTCATATTTATGTGCTTATAAAGCCTGCTGGGCATGACCTGTGTGTTAGAGCTGAGTTCTGCCAGAGAGTGTAGATCATAGCTGGCCTTTCCCCAGAGTAAACAGTAGTTCTAAAAGGCTTGCCCTTGAACTTGTCTCCTGAGCATGTTGCAGTAAGAAAGTATCATTTTGGGAGCAATATGCTGAGGAGTGTCCCTCAGTGTCTGGACTTCAGAACTCCGTATTATGAAGGTTTAGCTTGAAGCATAATCTGTTGTAATATGTTTCACTCAATTGCAGACTGAATAACGAAGATCTTGCTGAAGTTGTTTTTTGTTTTGTGGTTAGGGACCGTTTTGGGTTTTTTTTGGTTGGTGGGGTGTTTTTGTTTGGTTTTTTTTAGCAAATCTACTGCTGCAAGTGCTGTGAATTTACTAAGTAGAAAAAAAAATATTATAATTAACTGGTTTGATAGAACTGTGCTATTTCACTGGCTTTGGTCTCATATTTCTGAAAGTGTACTGTGTTAAAATCTACCTTTCAAAATCTCTGAACTCTTACAAATATGTTGTTGCAGGAAAACTACAGACCTAGTCAGCAGTACAAATTCCAATCACAGCAAATTTGCTGCATCTCTGGATAATTTCTCTCAAGAGCTCAGGAGCATAAATGCTGAAAACGACACAATGCTGGAAGAGTCCAATGACCACTGTCAACATCTTCTCAGCAACCTCAAAAATGTGTCTCAGGATACCAATACATGGGGTGAATTTACAACTGCTCAGATGGTCAACTTTACTAATCAGCAGCTATTGTCTTTCAAGGATGAGAAACAGCAATTTCAGTATTTACAGAAGGTACCTATAGTCATTTGTAGCCTAATGTGACATCCTGAGACAAACTTTATTGCAGAATTTGTAGAGGGGAGAAAAAAGTTCTCTGTTACAGTCAAAACAAAACTATTTTTTTTATAGAAGACTCATGTTACTGAGCTTAAGAAGATGTAGTTAGAGGAAATCAAAAGCCTGATTTAAGAGGAAGACTTTGAACTTCAAGTGCCCATAACCTCAATGTTGTCATGACTAATGCTATACAGTTAACTTGTAATCTGAGCTTTTTATATCATTTTGGTAGTGTTTATTTCTAATTCTAAAGCTTTGTCTACAGTACTGTCTTCGGGAGATGCACGGTGATCAAATGCAGTCTGTTTCCTGGAGAATGCAAATTACTTTATTGTTCAGATTGAATCAATATGGGAGAAAGCATTCCTTTTAAGCATATACAAGTCCTGGCCTCTTATCTAAGAGTTTCTCATGTTTTGGGTTTTTTTTAATATCCGTCACAAATTTCACATCCTACCATTGTTTTATTGTTGTAATAGGCAACAAAATAGACAAATCCAATATTTTGTGAACTTTCAGAAGGAAAAACTCAACTAGAAACTTCCTTCACACAGAATATTCTGAGTTTGAAGGGATCTCCAAGGATCAAGTCCAACTCTAAAAGCATTTGTGGTCTCAAGGCATCTCTGTATCTGCTGTACCTGCTGAGCACTTCAGGAGTTTCATTTCAATGGGAATGGCTGAAAACACATTTTCCTTTTCCCCTACAAATGCATAAAGGTTGTAATGCCTATAGGATGTTTGTGTTCAGTTGAATATCCTAATTCTGTGCAGGGTTTGTGCATAGAAGCATGAGAAGTCTGGTCTGAGCCAGATGGCATCATCTTTATTCGTGTGACTTGCTTTCTAAAATGATCATACTTTCTAAGAAACTGACTCTCTTCTGAAGATAGCTCTCAAAATGAGAGTGTAAAACTGGCGCTGAAACTTTTCAATTTGAGGTCTCAGTTGTTTCGTTTCAGGTCATGTCACTAGTCATGCACCACATCTTAGAAAAGAGGCCATAGTCTTACCTTTCCTGTTAACTTGGTGTTTTTAGTTGAGTTGTTCTTTTGTTTCATTTTCAGAAAAACGAAGAAAACTGTGATAAAGCATTAGCTGAAATCACTGACCGCATTGGCAGACAAAAGGCTGCTGAGGGGAAGGTACTAAATGGCCTTCTGGATCAGATAAAGGAGGATCAGGAGATACTTGTGGAGCAGAAGCTGGCACTTAAGGAGGAAGTACAGCATGGACTCACTCAGGTTAATGGTTTCCTGCAAGAGGATCTCAAAGTGGATGTTCCAACAGGTATTTAGGCAGGTTGGGGACAGAATGGTCTTACAGAAAACAATTTGAGTTCCAGGATGCATAAGTGAAGGTTAATGGGGACATAATATAACTGGCAGCCTTACATCTTTTTTAAGCTGTATCCAAATAATGGTGACTGAGCAAAGCATGACTTCTGGAATGAGTTGATGTAAAATTGAGGTTTTTAAATTAAAGCAAACACTGAGAAGTGTATAATCTTCATTAAAGGGACAACTCCACAGAGAAAAGACTACTTCTATCCAGTCACACTCGTGAGAACAGAGCCCCGGCAACTACTTCTGGAGCAATTAAGGCAAAAACAACTAAACCTTGATGCTATGCTAAGCAGTGGGGTAAAGGAAGTGGAGGATAATGCAGGTCAGGTATGTATATAAATGGCAAATGAGGCTCTTGAATGAAGATTTCACATCTTTGAGGTTTTTTCTATGCCCTAGTGGAGAGTTGACTGGAGCCCCAGGGCTGTTTGTAGCCCTTGTGTTTTACAGTTCACTTGGACTCAAGTGTGCTGAAATTTTGACAAAAACAATCTCCTGAAAAATAAGTAATGATATTAATGACTGAGGTTTCACTCCTGTTTTTCAAAAATGGAAGTTCCATGTCTTTTATAGATCTGATTGTGCTTAATGCATTCATTGAGAAAATTCAGACATTAAATACATCTTTCTGAACAACTTCTGTTTTAGGAACTGTTGGAAGAGGAAGAAGAGTTGCAAGAACCCAGTGAAAGCCTTGCTAGTGACAAATGCTTAATGGATACAAATGTGTATTGCCACACAAATGGTGGCATTCCTTTTTTCCAGGTAACTTCCACACGTAAATAAAACAGCTGTGTATTTGAGAGAAGAAATATTATTATTCCATAACAGTGCTGTGGTTTCAAGTCACTTCTTATATTTTAGGGTAGTCTCACAACTTGTTCAAATGCTGTAAATAATGCTTTGTTAACTTCAGATTTCGATAGCAGCTAAGAGTGGATAAAATAATGCAGATTTCTGATAAGCTGGACAGACAGTTGAAAACTCAGCAAATAATCCTGCATAAAGAAAATGGTCATAATTTGCTAGACATGGAATAGTTAATGGAATAGTTGAAAGTACATGGAGTGTTTTCTTAGAGGTCTGACATAAATATTGGCATTTTTAGGTCTTCTTGGGGTTGGGGTGTTTTTTACTTACTTGCTTCTGACCCTTTTGCTCTACCAATGTATCAGTGTAACCTTCTTGGTATATTAATCTAGGGGTTTTCTTGCTGGGGAGAGCATATTTTCTTGTTGTGGACTCTAAAAATAGCTGCTGAGCTTCTATATGCCTACAATCTCTAGTAAATGCAGTATATTAGGTACCTTTTTCAGGAGTTGTGTTAACTTTTTTCTTAGAACACTATGTACTGCATTGCACATGAACAAGAAGTCTTAATTTCTTTGTATTTTCTTAACATGGGGTATTTTCTTTAAATCCCAGCACAAAAGAAGTCTCAAAAAGGGTAAAGAGAACAAATCTGCAGCTCCAGTGGAGAACAAAATGGAGGATATGACAGAAGAGTTTCTTCAGAAATCTAAGCATCCTTTAAGATTGCTGAACTAAGATAGATCCTCTGCAGATCCCTGTTTCTAAATATTTCTTTCTTACTGAGCCATAACTTTCTTTGGTTGTTAATGATGCAAAGTCGAATCAAAAGATTTCCCTGCTCAGTCTCATGCCTTGGTCCCATTTTCATATGTTGCAGCTTGTGAAGTTTTGAGGAAAAAAAAAACCAACCCTGCAAATTATGGTGCTGTTATGTTAAATATATATGTATGTTGTCAAGTAAGGAATTTTCTGTTTCTCAGTAGATCTTAAATACCAAAAAGGGATGTGGAAATATGCTTTGTCAGCATTGTGAGTTACCATTTTAGGTATTAATTAGCTGTAAATAAGTCTTCTGCTTTTATACATGCTTTTTATCCCAGTTCCTCTCTTTTTACTGTGATACTTCAAATAAATTAATACATGGAAAACAAATGTACAAGCACCTCACTCAGAGTAAAATAAACTTACCAAACTTACCTGGCACTTTCATGGTGCCAGTTTTAAGTTAGCTAAAACATTGTCAGCTTTGTCATAAGTCTTGTGGTGTCAGAAGAGGATGGTTCTCTCCCTTGTTTCACAAAAGACAGTAGCTTTATTTCAGTGCCTCTTCATTCTGTGAAATCTTACCGCTGGGTCTTGGGCTCTTTGTTTGTTTGAACCCCACTGTTCTTCCTGTTAGCTTGCACATGTGAGGTGATGGTTGGGATACAATGTCTGTATCATAAACTGGCAGCATTTCTTTAAGATCTAGGGTTCTTAACATTAAAACACACAAACTTGGTTACAAATGCAGCTTGTGTTGTATAGTAACAGTGATTTTCCAGTAATCTACAGAAGCATTTGACCAGCTGTTCTTTTCATGCTCCTCTCTGGGAAATTTGAGGAAAACTTCAAGCTGCAACAAGCCAAAGTAGATGAATAGGATTATGATGGGAATAGGGAAAGACACTGGAAGGCAACCTTAATTACATTGAAGCACTATTCTTAGATAATTGTCCAAACATGATTTGGGAGATTGTTCACTTTTCTGTATTGAGCTTGCAGGCTTAACATTGATGTTTCTTCAAATAGGTGATCCATGTAATTTGTCTTTGACCAAGTATTAATGGTTATACCCTCAACACCATTCAGACAGACTTTGCAGTCCTGCTAGAGCCAGAAGGGCATCATTTGAAATGACCCTTGCACTGATTCTCTGAACTCTAGCATGAGGGAAACCTCAGTTGTCTGTCTGAACACCTGTCTTGCCTCTTATTATTCATCCTCTCCCTTTCACAGCTGTGTGTAAAGCTAATTGCTTTCCAATAGTCCAGTAGCAGGAGCAAAAGCATTAATTCCCTTTGAAATGACTAATATCAAACACAGCTTTGTTTTGGGTTCCTTGGGTTAAGTAGGAGGCAGCTTAGTATTGTCTTGGTATCTACCTTATATAGTGAGTCTTTCTCCTGCTGTAAGGGACTTGAAACACTGGAAGCTGCAAGACTTTTCAGTGTGTTTGAGTATTGTCAAATTCTGGTGCCTAAAACTTAATGGGCTTTATTCTTCAGGCTCTAGGATCCATTTTCTTGCACCACATGCCTGTTAACACTGACTAGATATAATCTTCCACAAGGGTTCAAGAAATCCTTTATTAACTAAAAAGCAACCCCAAGGGTTGATCCCACAGCTGTATTGAATAACCTAAACAAAGTGGGTGAGGCTTGCACAAGCAAGTCCTCCACTGTGGACTTGACAGGATTAGTATGAACAAACTAACAGGGATAGTCAGTACCTGAGCAGGCTTGCATCCATAAAATCATGCCATATTTTGTGCTCCCTGTCTTCATCCTCTTTGAACCACTCTACCTTGACTGTTTGGTTCCTGCAGTGGGGGCACAACCTGCTTTCCTTAACAGCTGTACGAATTTCAGGGGCTGCTTCACACTTTCTCTTTTTCTAAAGTAATCCTCAAAGTCGTGTTGTCCTTTGTTGCAATACTGGCAGTGATCTGCTGATCATTGTTCCGTTGGCCCAGGTATTCGGAGGCCACACCAAAGCTGAATAGGATGAAGAATCCGGATGCAGAACACGTCCCGGCCTCCCTGTCTGTGCCTCCTCTCCCACTAGATGGCCCTAACACTAAAGGTTGGTCTGAGCTCAGTAACTGGCTGCTAACCAGGGCTTGGAAATACGGGTTTCGCTAAGCTTTTCCTCAAGCCTCTGTCAAAAAAAGTTTCAAAATCTAATACTGAATTTATGCTTCCATATGGAGAATCTATACTCAAGCTTCAGTAGGGGGTTGCTTTATGAAGAGCCACGTTTGTATAAAAGATGATCTAGTGCATGACTTGGGCTTTACTGCAGGACCAGTAGACTCTCTTGGTAACTAAATTCCTGTCCTGGCCTGTTCTCTGTTCCCCACCACATGGGCATTTCCTAACGCAGAAAGCAACACTAATTTGTTTTGGTACGTTGTATGATGTACGACAGAGAGAAAAGAAGGGTAAGAAAAATAAAGCAACAGTTGTTTCTTGTGTGCACTCATTGTAATCACAGATCTAACCCAGAGGGAAGAAATGGCACTGTCCAGACTGTGGACTGGTGGTTTGATTTTATCCTGTGTAAGGCATCCTTTACAAGAAGGGTACCAAGCCATTTCCACAGAATAATTAGCCAGGTCACACCCAGACTGACTCAAGCCAACTGGGCATGAGGGAGAGTTGTAGTGACTGGGGCTGTAGTCTATGGCCATGTTCTAAATTATCTGATGAGTACTGTTTGGATTCTAGATTAATGGTTAGGTGAGACAGCTCTTGATTTAGCAACAAACTTAGAACAATGAATACAATGTGGGGAAATTGAAATAAGGAAAAATAAATGCACGTAAAGGATGAAATGCAGACAACAGTAAGAGGGCCACAAGAAGCACAGACAATTAAGAGTCAGCAGCTTCCTTTTGAAGTGAGAAATGAACAGCCAGGAGGAAAGCGAGGAAAAGAAACTTCCTGCTTCCTCCTGGAAATCAGAGCTGCAGCACTTGTTGCATCAGAGTTATTGGGAGATGCAGTGTTTATTTGAAGAGAGAAAAGGCTGAGCTGACTGGCTGCTATTGATGACTACCTTTATTTTGAATATCAAACAGTTACATGGGGCTAGAGAGGAGTGAGGAGAAGGCACAGAGTTGCTAGACTGCTTTTCTTTTTTCTGTTAGGTGTCAGTCAGCATTGCAATTAGCTGTTAAAAGGGTAGAGGAAACAAGAGGAAGCCTTTAACTCTTTGGAGTGATAAAAGAAAAAAATTAAACCAGGAAGAACTGGAAAAATAAAGTTAACATTCATTTTTCATCAAAAAGAGATGTAAGGGGAGAAAAATAAAGTTCTGATGTTTGAGAGCATTAAAAACAGGAAAAGAAGTACATTCGCTAACTATATATTTTAAAATTTATGCATTTTAAACAAGTGTTTACAACCATTTGACAACTATTTATTTTCTTTTCCCTGTTACAAGCTACTTTTTATGGCAGAGGGCAATGCTCTATAAACTGCACACCCACCCATGCAGTTATTTTATAAACAACAATAAATCATGCTATGCTTTGCATTCATAGGCTTTACGTGACAGAGTTCTGTAGGTGAGATGCAGAGCACTAGCAAAGCAGGCTGTCCTTGGAGGGTGAGCACAAGCTCAATCCAAGCAGCATTGCTGTCCTCAGTCTTGAAATTGTTAAAAGTACAAGCACAGCAAATGCAGTGAAGTGAATATTTACATTTCTATGTTTCTATGTTATATTTCTATACTTCTAATATACTCTTTGGCTCCCTAGAAAAGGGTCTAGCTACCAATAGGAGAGCATGGTTAGACAGCTGCACAAGTGCTCTTCAGGCAGATAAAAAGGAGCAAACACTTGGTCTGGGAGTCTCTCATCAGGGAAGAGGTTAGAAACAAGCTGCCTTTTTTATATTAGATCTGAAAATTGTTCCATTTTTCCAGCTTTCTCCAGCTTTTTGAGGTGATTATCAGTTTCCAGGTGGAACAAAGTTAAATTTTGTAAAATAATGGAAGTTAACTGGATTGCTTTTTCTCCAAAATATTAAACCTATACAAATATTCCCTTGAATTCCTTAGTTATACTTGAAATGCTTTTGTGACTCTTGGTCTGTTTATAACCTAATCATTGTACTTCAGAGAATGAGGCACAATGACCAAAACTTTGAACTTGGTAAGTGCATTTCCTTTATTAAAAATAAAGGATCAAATAAAGGAATAAAATAAATTAAAATATCACGTAAAAGTACGCTTGATTTTTTTCAGAGCTTCTCAGTTCTTGTCAACATATACATATACATATAAAATTTTATTCTGAGGATGTCCAGAGCACTAAAGCTACTTTTTTAATGTGATAAAGAATTTTCTTTTCATTGCTAGATGTTAATTTAAAATATATATTTTTTTTCCCTAATTAGCATGGAAGTTTTGTAAAACAAAAAATAACAACTAGCAGGAACTAATACATGCTTTTTTAGCATTTTAAAAACAGATTAAATACACAGTAAGATACTTCTCTTCCTCCATTCAAGTAATAATAATTACTGGTGCTTCTCCAAGGACTGATTTCTCACTGCACAAGTCTTGCTAATTCTGCTACAATCACCTGACTTACAGTAAAGTAGTAAGATGAAGGATCAGAATCTCCACTTTCTAAAGTAACATTGAGAGTGAAAATGATGCCTAAAAACCCCACAAACAATCAAAGGCCCTGTTATGTCTCTATGGCCAAAAGATTCCATGGTATTTGGAAGGGTTTGTCTGGGAAGGGGGGAAGTAGTTTTCATGCCTAGTTCTGTATGCTCTTTTACAGCTACTTCAAACTTCCCCTGCTTTGTAAAATGACTTTGGGATCTTTCAGGTTAGGTGTGAAGTTATTGTTCTGCCCTTGAAAACTAGCCCCAAATTCACCTGAAGCTCAGCACTGCCTGCAGTGGCCACTGGGTCACACCAGTCCTTAGGCAAAGTGTGTGTCACAGGGAGGGCAGAGATATCCTCTGTCTTATAGTACAGAACTTCATGCTGAATCTGAGCACCACTGCTCCCACTTGGGAAGTAGAAATTTGTGAACATGTTTCTAAGGGGGTAAATTCCAATTTGGGGTTTTTTGGGGTGTTGGGGTCTTTTTGGGTTTGGTGGTTGGGGTTTTTTTGGTGTGGTTGTTGGTTGGTGGGTTGGGTTTG
>LXPA01048175.1:0-37119 GCA_001655095.1 Phylloscopus trochiloides viridanus
ATTGGCCTTCTTGGGCACCTGGGCACATACTGGCACAGGGAATTACTTGTTAAGTTCAGGACTGGGCATCATTTTATCCTATGGTAGATGTATACAATGCAGATTTCTACAGCTGAATTTGTCAGTTCATTTTTCTGATATTAATTAAGAAAGGTGGATACTTTTGAGTTTACATGAATTAAGCAATTAGTAGAAATATATTTTGGATGAGCTATGGCCCTGATTATTGTTCTTATGCTGACATGATCTCTGCTGTGTGCAAAGGAGAGTCTGTAGTGTCTCTGTCAGCTGTGGAGCAGTGTACTGCCAACTGTCAGCTGTAGGGATATGCTCTGCAGCATCTCCACACATAAGGATGCTGCTGGTGAACTGGGGAAAAAATCTTGTAGCTCTAATGATTTTGGTTTTGCTACAGGAAGAGAGCTCTCATATGTGATGCTTCCATTTATTTAGACTTAAGAACGTGCTATGGTCTTGTTTAGAAAATGCAAAAAAATTTGGAGCAAAAGTCTCCTTAAAATAATGTCAGTGCTTAAAATGAATGCACTAAGTTCTTTTAAGTAGGAAATTAATCTTTGTGATCTCTTCAGGTGAATATCCAGATATTTTGGTTAATTTCTAGATGAAGGAAATTGATTGCAAATTGTTAAAACTCATTCCTTTCATGCTTTTACTTCCTTTGTTGTTTGTCTGTCTTATAATTTCTGTGCTTTGGAAAAAGATCTTAAAGTTTGGCGCACAGATCCTGGCTCCATCTTCGACATTGATCCCCTGGAGGACAATATTCAGTCTAGGAGCCTGCATATGCTTTCTGGTATTGCTTATATCCTGACTTTTCCCCCATTCAGCTTTTCATGTTTGTGAAACTAAGTTGATACTGTAAATTTTCAGGTCGATATGCCGGCCATATGTTTTATAAGCATACTTTCATATATATTTATAACTGTTGTAGTTTAAAAGCAGTATTTTATAGGAACTTCAGCTGTAATCACATGTGGAGATAAGAAATAGTGAAATAAATCTTATCTTAAAAAAGTTATTCATGCCACTTACAAGTAGCCATTTAAAAAGCATTGACCTACTTTGTCCTTGCTATATGTAGAATTTTCAAGTAGTTGGACCTTATAAAATTTCAGAGTGACCTATTTAGGAAATTGATTTCTTTTCCATGCACATTTTGCCTATATGGCACATGACATTATGCTTTGTTCTATTATTTGCAACTCCAAGGTGTTGATAATTTTAGGATAGATGGAAAAGGAGAGAAAGTAATGTAATAACAGGGAGTGGGTTTTGGCTCTACAAGTTTATTGATTCTTTTCCTGCATAGGAGTGTTTATTTTGAATGTTTAATTTTTCACATGCATTTCCTTTGCTACTTTGGAACTTTAAATATTTTTTGAACAACATACAGCTGTATTTCCACATGCACTCGTATGCATGCTGGGATAAAGGAATAATTTGATTTTCCACTGGCAATCATTACATTCTTCATCTTTATGCCTTCTCTTTCTCAATACTACCTTCCATTTGTGCCATTCTTTTAAAGCAAAGAACAAGCTTGGTTGTATTAGATTTTGAAGCAAGCTTTGGAACCAATGGTGCTCAAAATGGATACACAATTGCAAAGAATTTACTTTTCTCTAATTTTAATGCCTTCAGTGTATGAATAGCAATGTTAGCAGTGATGGGGTGTATGTTATTGCTTGTCTTTGAACTTATGCCATCTATTTACTGTGATATTCTTTATTTCTTTCTACCTTTGTAGAAAGAGCAAGCCGTTACAGTAAGCAGTATTTACATTCTACCAGTCTGGGAGATTATAAATCAGATGGCTCTGACACGAACCCTACCTTTTCTTACTGCAGTGAGATAACAAGGCCATCTGATGAAGGAGGTACCCTTTATTCCCACCTTTTTCACTAACAACACTGTTGCAGTGTGTTGAGACTTCACAGGCCCGTATTAACTTCACATCCTTGTGTAGTCACAAGCAGAAACTTTGTAAGCTATTGCCTGATTGATTAAGAAAGCAAAGCAAGACTGCACAGTTTCTGCATGCCATATCATTCTAATGTGAATTGTCTTCCACAATTCTGGTAATGCTGTTGGCTCCAAAGCCCTGTTATCTCCTATTTACAATGCTTTAAAGAAGGTGTGTTTTGAGTTCACAAAATGTACGTGAATCTGGTTTTATTTTTTCTCTTGAATGACACAGTATAACTGAATGAAATACACCTTTAACCTGAAAATAAATAACATATTTACCTTGGGCTTTCCAATGGGTAAATCAAGGATATACTAGTATTTTAGTGATTGAAGTACTTTTTGCATATTCAGTATGCAGGTTTTCGTGGCTCTCCATTTTTATCTTAAAAAAAAAAGATCCAAAGAATTTTATTGTGTTCTTTCTTTCTCAAATAACTAAATTTTCTCATCCTTTCAGTGGCTTGAGAACCAGGATTAACATTCAGCTGGGAAGTTTATATAGTTTGTTATGGTTTAACATAGATTAATATTAGAGTACTTTGACAAACTTGCATTCTCAGGTACAAACCCACATTGTGTTTGATGCTGTTGATTAGAAGAAAATTTAGGAAAATGGTGAATGAGGGTCCAGTCATTCTAGAGACATTACAGTATGCACTAGACCTAAATGATGAATTGACAATATTCTGAATCATTGCATTCTAAATAGATATTTAGAAATCTATCTAAATAGATAAATAGGTATTATTTTTAAATAGTAATTTCTGCTTTTCAGTTGTGAAAAAATGGTGCATTGGAAAGGTTATCCAAAGGGTTACTATTTTTTTTCTTGTAAGAAACCATTTAGTTGCCTACACATTAAATTACCCATGCGTTTAGAAGATTTTAAGTCATCTTAATTGTAGACTGCACTTGTTTATGTTCTCCCAGTCACTGGAGAAATATGTTGCTGTAGTGGTTGGTTCTTATGGAGTCTACGTTTTTTGGATGCTGTGTAAATACATACAAGCAGCTCTGATTAAGAATGGGTGAAGGAGAAGGTGTTCAGACTGAAGTGCTAACTCTGAACAAAGAAAGGAATGAATCTTTGACAGAAATGTACTGCCCAAATAAATTATCTTTATTTGGTATTTTAACTATATTCTCAGTTCTTTTAATGGATGATAGCAATAACGCACATTATGTTGTTTTTTCTCTTCCTGTGATAATGCAAAGTGAACTTCACAGTCCAGTGCACATTGTTTGTCTGTAGCTGTTCTGATCTTTTGCAGTATTCCAAGCCATTTCCACATTGCTTTGTCAGCTTGATTTGATTTTTAACAGATATTTTTTACTAGTTGCCATATTGAGAATGGGAAATTTGCTTTATTTTCCTGGTTGTTCTGGCACTAGTAAGCTTGCTTTTTGTGGCTCTGTTTGAATCTACTGTTGTGGTGATGTCTTGAACACATCCTTCCCAAAATCAACATATTTAACCCAGCTGGCTGGCCAGGATTTGAGCACCTGAAGTCAGTTTCCATTGCAGGGAAGAAATAAGTGCCAGAGCTAAGTAACTGAAAATGCCATTTCTGTGAACACATTTAAAAAGATCCAGTAGAAGATATCATTTTTGGCCAAAAATACCAATCTTTTCATCCCATCCAAAAAATCAATTTGCACATAGCCACAAGACGAGTTTGCCCATGACCTTTATATAATTGTCTCTTACACCATAAATGAGAACCAAATCTGTTTTGGTGAGATTTCATGGCTATTCCTCATGGAGTTTGTACTTTTAGATCAGCAGGGTTTCTCATTGGCAATTGTTCTATCTGATGGTGTGACAACATGAAAGATAGTTGGAGACCTGTGACCAGTCTTACAATCTCTGAGTGTCTTTGGCTTGTCTCATCATCTTTCACATATTTCTACATTGCTACTTCATTTGCTACTTTATTTTAGATATCTTTACTGATATTTGAAACACAGTTCAAATCTTCACCTGCCACAGCTGATGGAATGGTTCCTTAACTACCTCTTCCCAGCCCTTAGCTTGGTCCTTGACTTAGTACCAGATGTTAAAGGCTTATTCAGATCTAAATAACTCTTCTCTTGGGGAATTTCAGTAAAAACATCACAGGGAAGCTACTAATATTATTCATTATTCTTCCTATTTTATTCCCTGACTTTTACTTTAGATTATGATGTTGACCTGAATCCTGTGTCCTTCTCAGGGAGCTTTCTCTTCAAAATCAGTAGATATTTGCACGATGTAAGTCCAGAAAATTCCCTGTTCTCCCTTTTTGGGAATTGCAGGTAGAATTGAATAGGAAACAATTGTTAACATTTTCCAGCAAGCTGATGGAGGTCATGGGCTTTCATTTCAATCATCTTTTTAATAATCTTTTCAACTTTGTTGTCTTTTTTACCAGGCTCCTTCTGTGATTGTTTTTCGGGGTTGACTTTATTACTTCATGGTATCTGTGAGGATTTTTGCCATACCGAACAGAAGGTGTTGCACTAGAACTTCTCAGTCTGTCTAAATATTTTGTAATTAGTTATTGCCTAACAAAAATTGTCTTTGTACCTGCAAGCCATTCTGTAGGATGATACACTGGGTGCCACATTTTTGCAAAATTCTCACTGGTAGAGAGTAATTCTTTTCAACTTGGCTAAAAAGGAATAGAAGATAATGATTTCTCTCTTTTAGTAATTTTAGGACTTTTAACAGTGATGTTGCAACTTTTCAGGCATGGAACCCTTTACTTTTGGGAAGTTTTTTCAGATTACATTCTTCAGAAAGAAAGGTTGAGATATATGGATATCTGATTTATTTTTGTTTATAAAGACAGACCAGGCAGTTTTTTCTCCACAGAACACTAGGAAAAAGCATCAAAGTTCTGAAGTTTGGGTCTCTCTTGACAGCATTTTGTCTGAAAAATATCTCAACTGTTCTGTTTTGAGATTTATTTAGATTCTTTATAAAGTCTTTTCTGTCTGTACTTTTCTGTCTGTGCAGATTTGTAAACTGGTTTTCTTCCAGTTCTTTCCACACTCACTCTCTTGCTCTTCTTCCTTCCCTTCGAGAAAAGTTCCTCCCTGTTAGTTTGCATTCAGGCTTCCAGAGAGAATGATTTGGTTCATATGGCTCATCACCTCTGCCAATCTGACGTTGTTTTGGACAGTTTCTAGTTGAAACAGTCAGGGCTGATTTTCTCCTCTTTTGCATTTGACCTTTCCCCCCCCTTTTTTTTTTCCTTTGATTTCCTGTTAATGTCTAGTTTGTGTGCACACCTTTTTCTAGGTGTGTATGAGCATATAGACGTGATGCATAACATTTTTCCTTACCATAGGTTCAGACGTTTTCAGTGTAAGGAAGTGACTGTTTATTTTTATTTTAAATTGTGTGTAGTCTGTAGATGGAGAAAAATAAGTGATGAGTATCAGTGTGTTTTCAATTATGGCTATTTTGTTACTTTGGTGGGGAAAAAACATGGTTTCTTGGTTATTTTCTACATCATCATCATCATATTATCTTAAAAGCTGCATAGAAATCAGTCTGTAGGAGATGGAAGTCAGTTTTGCTGTACTCCCAAAAGCACGTTATGTAGGAAATCTTAGTGGATATTAGGACAGAATTTTCAAGAGCTCTTTGTTGTGTTTTAAATATGAGTGCTGGAATTTCATCTCTTTGGCTGGAGCCATCATGTTACTGGTTGGCTGCATGTGCTCTACTTTCGCTGTTCTCCTTCAGCCCAAGTTCTTCAGACTCAGTTCACCTGCTGCCACAGACAAGTAGTGAGAATTAGCATAAAGGAGACTTGATGTGAGTTTTAAGTTCTTCCTTTCTTTATTTTAATGAAAATAGTCTGCCAGCAACACTCAAGTCTCTGTCTTTGCCTGATAGATATCTTCTCTTACTCACACTGGCAATCCAAACACACAGATTTCAAGAAACTGTGAAATTCCGCTTATTTGTTATCAACCTTAAAAGTAACCTGTAGATTGCTATAAAAAAACTGAATTTTTTTCTTAGATACTTCATTGATATTACTTAACTAAAAAAGTAATCCAGAAACAATTGGTGCAAACAACCTCTGATGAATAAATACAGCAAATGGGCATTGCTGTCAATTTGACCCTAAAGTCTGTGAAGACTAAGAAAACACAATGCTGCAGTCTCTTGAAGTTTTGAAGACTTTATCTAGCTTGGAGTGGAAGTTTAATCAATGAGAAACAGTAAGTCCTTTCATCTCTCTCCCCAGTGGCATGTCCTCATTGTGTGATATGAACCTTCTGAAAAAGAAAGGCTCCAGGACAGCTGAGTCTGCTCCCCACCCTTCCTTCAGACTCCAGGGGTTATCTTCCTCCTTTCCACACTGAGGCAGGAACACGTTGCAGGCCACTAGAAGAACTGCTGTTTGAACTGCAGTGTGAACACAGCCCTGCTAAGAGCACAGACCTTATGTGTTGTTGTGTCACTGGCAGCAGCCCTGCTCTGTGTACCAGCTCAAGGAAACGCCTTTTATTCTTCAGCCCAACACTGACATTTTAAACATTAATTTCAAGGATGTCTTCTCCTCTCCCCCTAGCACACACCAATATCTGTTACTCTGTATGTAAAATGATTGTAGGATTTGCCTGAGGCTTTGACACGCATACATATATACCACAGAAAAGCGTAGAGCAAGGAACTTTGTGTCTGCTTCTGCTCCTGGTTAGTCTGGTCAGAGGACTACAAACTGGTCAAATAAAATGGAGAAAATACCTCTTTATTTCACATGCTGGAATTGCAGATGTTTCCTGGCATGTAGGCTTAGGAGTCTCCTTGCATGTGGATAACTCTTCTCCTGTGCCAACAGCTGAAAGAAGAGGAAAGCAAACCAGATTTTGTTCCCTTCCTTGCTCTGTCTTCCCATGAATTTCTATTAAAAAAATCCCTCTGGTTCTGAAGTTGGGAAAAATCACCATTAGTAAAAGACAAGTCAAAGAAAAAAAGAGGGCATAATGTCTGACTGCTCTTTATATTGTAATAGAGAGATCTGTCTTCCATGTGCAGGTGCAGCTGTCAGGAATACAGGGCAGGAATCCTTCAGTCCTCTGTGTATTCATATTCAGTTGCTAAGCTCTGCCATTCTGAGGAGGTCAAGCAGAATGACACAGCAGTTATATTTTTTTCTCTGTCAGTCAGGGGAGAATTGTGCTTTTTTTTTTGCTAGGTAGCTGAACTCTGTTTCCGTAGTGTTCCCTGGAGTTCAGTAATCAAACGTGGCATTCAGAGGGAGAGGAATTGTACAGTTCACAGGAAGAACTATAGGCATTTGTGGGTTTCTTGTCCCCTTTCAAGTGTGTCAGCAGGCTGCCCTGCTACAGAAAGCTGAACACATCAAAATTATACTCTCTGTCTACTCTTGGTGCCTCTTGGTGAGGGTTACATTGACACTTCTCTTAGCCACCAGACTCTTATCTGTTTCTGACTTTTTTGTATTTTGGACTAGATGGTACTTTGGTTTTCCTTCTGTAACACGCCAATCCCCAGTGGGTTTGCCAACCTGAAAGCTAATGTGGGGAAAAAAATAGTCTTCCTCCATTCAACAGCATTTTGGTAAAACTGTTTTTCCATCTTGATAATCAGGTGGGTTTTTGTTCTTAATTGTGTATTGCCCTACAAATGCTTGGAGTCCAATAATAATTTACCCACAAACGTCTGTGATATTTTTGAACTTAAATAAATAGTTCTCTTGTATGTTGTATGGACACAAGTGCATATATATGTTTGTAATCTCTCTGATGCCAAAATTTATTTAGCATGAAGAGTTTTCTTCGTTAGAGAGCTTGTGTTCCAGAACCACTGAACCCTGCTCTTCCATTCTCATATTTTTACAGAAATTATATAGTTTCCTTTGTAAGGGTCTGCTGTAACCACATTGTACCTCAAAAGGACATGGTTTTTCAGGGTCCCTCTGAAAAATTGTCCCTTCTGAAAATTGCATCCTTCATTTGAAGGAGGTGTGTTTTGCTGTTTCAACTTCTACCTCTTGTTTTGCAATGACTCCTAATATTCAAATGACTTTTTTTTTCTGATTTAAAATAACCTCATTATGATTAGAGGAGTTCTTGAAAACAGTGGGAGGTTTCCTGGTATTGAAAACCTTCTCAGGTCTAAATTTGAGGTAAGAAAGAAAAGTAAAGACAAAGTTAGTTGTGAGAGTATAGACTTCAGTTAGAAACAGGTTGAGTATGTTCCATACATGTGCTAATTTCTGTGTTCTATGTTAAGAGGATTTCTGACTACTTAATATATAATTTTTGTCTCTGAAGAAACCATTTCAGCCTTTTAATCCACTTAAGTAAAGGAATCCAGAAAGGCAATGGGACTACATTTATGCACTATCTTGTGCATTATCAGTTTTCTGTCCTAGTCTGGACTATTGGACTTTTAGTGTCCTCTGCTGAGGGCTGTTAATGGAGAACATGAGAGAAGTTAGTCCAGAAAATTATATTTCGTTTTTTCACCACAAAGAGGTACTAACTCTCTATAAAACCTGATTTTTTTACATAAAACTTGAAAATTCATATAGTGCTTCAAGTGATTTCTTAGTTAAATTTTGATTAAGGTCTGGTTCAGGGTGCTGGGAATAAAACTAAATATTCCATGCTGTTTGTAAATACATTAAGATATAAATTGTTGATTTGTCTGAAAGTGTATTTTCAGTGTGTGTTCACTGAGGATGAGTTAATGTTCCAGGGAGAGCTTGACATTTCATACTTCCAGAATATTTTTACTGAGATTCCTTATGCCTGTCTTTGATTCCCATACTTTCTCCCACACTCTTGGCATCTGGCAGCATCAAAAGACAATCCCCACATATCCAAGTGGAGGAGAATCCAGGAGAGATCCCATTTTTAGTTTCTGTAGTGTAGCAGCAATTCAGGGGATCCTTTTATTTATTCTGCCAGCCGTGTTTTATGTTCCCTTTTCCATTGAACAGTTGGTGAGCAGAAAGTGGAAAGGAAGTTTCCAAGTGACTCAGCAGTTGGAAGTGTTAATGGCTCCCTTGGCAAGGAGTTGTTTCAGTTGTTCACTGTGGTCCCCTAAAGCAGCTTTTGATACACTTCAGAGAATTTTATATCCAGTAGACAATAAATATAATTAGTAAAATTGTGTTCATTGACATACATGATCCTAGTTATTGCTATCATTCCATCATTGTTCAGATTGGTAGTACCCACTATGCAAATAAATTTATGCACAGAAATCAAAGCACAGCTTCTGTGAGAAGAATTTGCAGACTTCTCTGTCTAATGCACAAGGGAAACAGTAGATGTTCAGTAAATATAAGAGAATTTGAATTATCATTGAAGGCATATGGGTAATGTAACATGTTAACCTTCATTTTACTAAACCTTTCATTTTGTGAGGAAGCCTAGAGCAAAGCTTGCCTATTCACAATTTAAGTAGGAATTGCAGCTTCCTGTGCTACACCGTGGCCCCACTAGGACTGAGGATGCCTTGGGCTGGCTTTAAGACATTTTGTGCCTTCATAAATAAAATAATGTAGTTTGGTGTGTGAAGAGAGAAAAGGCAGATTGAACTGTTGTCTCAGCTGAGACATGCTGCAGCTTAGGTTGAATATCGGGCAAAAAAAGTCAGGTGGCAGTAAGGTGTGTTTGTAACACCAAATCCTGGCTGCAGTTCATGTTCTGAGCAGGATGCCCTGTGATTTGGTTGTGTTCCAGGCACAGAACCAGTGGGGGAAGTAGGGGATGTGCATGACTGTTGTGGCATAGCAGCTGTTAATAGACACACAGGCTGAACTCTTTGGACTGTACAGGTACCACTGAAGAAAATGCCAAACTCATATTCATAGTGGTGTCTGAATAAAATGATCTTTTATATTTGAACTGCTAGAACAATTCCATGACATAATATAATCTCTGTTATAATCCATGTTAGTAATTCTTTTTTCCTCAGGTTGCAATAGAGTACTTAATATATTTAATTTGCTTTTGTGAGGAAAACGAGCGAATTAAAGGTCTAGAAAAGATTTTGTAGGTGAATATCAAGCCAGAAATTTTTGTCAGTACATTTAACTGGTTTAGAATATTCTGTGTTCATCATAATAACCCTAAAATTATATTTTTGGATTCAAAACTGGGAACAAATAGGACTCCAGTTTTAGGGTTAGAAGCCAAATAGTTTACGTAATTTTCTCTTTTACAGTGCTGCAGTAAAAATTTGTCAGTGAAATCTGGAAGGGGGATAAATGTTTTGTATTTTAGGTGAAATAAATTTTAAGTGAAGTAGAGGGCCATAAAGTCCTAAATGTCAGATTTAGAATTCATACAATTTTTAAAAGAAGTTGTGTGTATGAAGATAGCAATTAATATAATTCATTCTAAATTGTAATTTTATATTGTGTTCACTTTCATTTTATGCCTTTTTTTTTTAGCAAAACCAACAGAAACATGAATATGAGTAAGCCTTTTCCTATTATTTTTAAAGGCTGATAATGCTTTAAAATATTTTACTGAATGCTTTGAAATATTTTACTGAATTTTCTGGGAGATCATTTAACACCCTATTATATAGTGAATGAACACCCTTACTTTCATTTGGAAAAGCTTTTGTTTGAGGGGGCTACTATGGAATTTATCAAATCAATCGTTTTGAGTGTTCGTGGTCCTGCAGTCCTAAATGGCCATTCCAAAAGCCGTCTGGGGAAGCTGATGTCATTTTCTGAACATCAAAATTGTCTGCTCTTCCAGAACAGGACTGGCTTTTGCTTTTTGCAAGCTATGATGCTGCCACTTACCACCTCACTGCTCCAGTCAGACACACACAGGGACTCTGTGGGTTGTTTGAAATTTGGCTTCTTCTCCTCTCCTGTTGCCAAAACACTATATTATGTGTAGTTAATACTTTACAACTCTGTGATGCTTTACTCTGACAGTAATGTGTTAATGACACAAAAGCTTTTGAGTTATTACTCAGTATCCTTCAGTCCCTGTACCTCAATAAAAATGATACTCTAAGCAGTATCCACAATCACTTTCTGGCAAAAAATATTCTCTGTGTTATTGTCTTTTAATGAGGAGGATGGATTTTCTGTTGACTGTCGTCTTTCTTGTAATGTTGACTGTAGAAAATAGGACAACCTGGGTTCCTTTCATTTTTCTCTAGACTGTGATACTTGATAACTGCTTTCACACAAGGTTTCTGGAGCCTGTGCTAGCCTGGGCTTTTTAGAAGTATATTGCTATTTTGCAGTTACTCTGAAGAGGAATGGAAGCCATACTCCTTTCCTTTCTTTTAAGGAAAAAATTGTCCATGAGAGACCGACTTTTGAAATACAGAGATTTAGAACCCTCAGAGAGGCCAGAATGGACCTTGGAAAATAACTTGCCATGAAAAAGTATATAGTGGAATTGATGGATCCACCATTCCTCAAAATGTGAAGAAGTAAGAAGGCCTGAATCACCAGACACACAGACCATGATGTAGTAGAGAGACAGTTTGCCAACTGTTCTTCCACTGTCCTAGCTAGTATTTCTCAAATTCCCACTCCATCTGCTATTGGATTTATGATGGACTTATAAAACAAAGACCAACATTACTATTATTAGTGATATTACTTGTTCATGCAAATCAGGAACTTTGGACTGAAATATGGGATAGTCCCTGCCTGAAAGGAAACCTCAAATAAAACACAGGATTCCAGTGCCACATGAGCACATTAGACATGCTTTTTGTTGTTCTTTTCAAAATGTCTTAGTTTTCTCTGACATATGCTCAACAGCTATGTGAGGTCTTCTGTTGCAATTTCATTCAAAATCAGATTTTAATTTCTTATGTTGAAATTGCTTTCAAGAGTTATAATTGCATGATTCTTCATTTCCCATAATAATCTACTTCAGCTTACATGGATACAATATAGTTAGTCTAAATTATTGCTAGCTGATAAAATGGTATTCTAAAATAATGATTCTTGAAACTATCTTTGTCTAATCATGACATTAATGAAGTTTAGTTTAAAATACATTATTTTATAAACTGTAGTATATCAGTAAGTGGTCATGAAAGTAGAGACATCTTGATTTTTTGTATCATGAATAATTAATGGTGTTTCAAACACAAGATCAGTAATTTTGTTTGCCTCCTCTCCATCATTTTTTAAGTATTTGAAGATTCCAAAGTTTATTTTTTATATCTTCAGAATTTAGGTTATGGAAACTTCCTAAGCTGTAACATTCTGAATTTGTCACTGAAGACAAGTAGTTCAGAGCTTCAATTCTAATGAGGTCAGTGAGCATGGCAGATATTTATTAACACCCTCTGTGAATTAGGCCATACTTTCAGGTTGTTATTTCAACAACCTAATTATATCTGGGTTTGATATTCCAATTCACTGACTATTACTGACTCTTGTAATGGATAGCATGCAGACAAACTGCTGCTTCTGACAGAACCACTGACATCAACCAGCCTGGTAGCTCTGATATCCATGAAAGAAGGCTAACTGACCAGTAAAGAGCAAGGAAAAGAGGGGGAAAAAACAAATAAAAGAAATGAAGAGAAAGTTACTTTTACAAGAAAAAATGCCAAGATGCCTTACCATGGTGTTTTCTACTGTTCTAAAACCAGTATTTTTCTGTATCAGGTCTCACCATCTTCAGTCTTCAGGTTAGTGCTTTTTATATTGCTTACACAGTCTGAACTATTCCCAGTAAATTTGACTGTGCTGTGCTACTTTTTCTGATTAGAAAAAAGCCTGTAATGGATAAGAGTCATATCCACTCTCTAGTGTGTTTTTTAAATTTTCTAGCTTATTTGAAAAGTTAGTGCTGAGCAATTCAACTTTTCAAATGGCTAGGAATTTTTCAATGTTCATCAGAAAATAGTAGTTTAAAAGTCAAACTTTTATACAGGAATGGGTTGCATGTGACTAATGTCTCAATGCCAAAAGAACCACATTTTTCAGTTTGAGATTTTTAAGGTTAAAGCTCAACGTTTTTAAAACAAAGAATCCAGCTTTGAGTTGAAATGTATTTAATTTTGAAGAGCCACATGAACTGTAATAATGATTGAAAATTTCAGATATTTTGGTAAGATTGGCAAAAAAAGGAGTTTCTTTACTCAATTTTTTAACATTTCTTTTTGCATGAACCTTTGGGATTTTTAAAAAAATTTCCTCTCATTTGGGGACTGGAGCATTCTTGGCAATCAATTTTGCACTGTAAAATTATTACTGAGGTTTTCCTAATGTTGTATCTGTCTGACATTCCTGTATTCATCTGTTTGTTTTCTCTATTTCTGTCACTGTTTTTTTGCTGTATTCTTTAGAGACCATCTCCTTGCTCAGTACCATGGGGCTGCTGCAGAGTCCTGCACCTCATATCAACCTCTCTGGGCAATCCTTGCACACTCATTGAGGTCTTTTAAGCTCTCTGATATCTGTTTTTACTGTCAAGTAAACAGGTTGCATTAGGCTTAATTGTCTCTAAACTTCCTCTATGACTTTTTACAATTATTGTGGAGACCTAGAAGTCTACAAGTAGCTGAGCAGTGTCTGCCACAGGCGAGCACACAGGAGCACCTGGGTTTCATGGGGTGCTCTGTCTGGAGCTGGGATATCTGGAGGAAAGCATCTGTGAGAGGCTCAGCTCTTTTGTGGTTTGGCTTCAGAGGGAGCTTGCACAAAAGATGGATGCACAGGGGGACATACCTTTCCAACAACTGAGCTGATGTAGCTGTCCATGGCCTTGGGTACTTGGTTCTGCCTCTGTCCTTGCACTGTATTTGGTCTGATCCCTGGCTGAGCTCACCACGCCAGCAGAAGAACAACCTAGCTGAGAGGAAGGAAGGGGAAGCAGAAGTGTCAGGCTGTCTCAGACAGCTCATGGGGAACCAAGCTCAGATATGCAGTGAGCACCAGGGGTGGGCTGCCTGTAACCTCCTTGAGACATGACTCCTATCAAATCCTTCCAAAAGTCTTAAATTCAGCAGAGAATGATGTTTAGCGTATCATCTTTAAAATTCTGCTAAAAGCTAATCTGTCATAAAAGTCAAGTTACTTTTCAGCTCTTTATGCCTCTTTAACATTGTACCCTCATCATACCTAACCTGCCTTACTCCTTGCCAAAGTGTCAAGGTTCTTGTTTCTGATTAGCCTGTGATAGGGGCCTTCTTTAAATCTCTTAGTAAATTCTTGGCTAACAACAATTATGTTCCATTTATGCTGCTCTTTATGCTTGGGCAGGATGTGAATTTCTGCAGAATTCATGTGTTAACCTCCTTCAAATCTCTCCTTAAAACTGTTTCTCAAGTTGCTTACATGATTAATGCAGTGCTGGGCTAAGCTCATCTCGAGAGCGTGGGAAAAAGAGGAGAAATTAGAGGGTTTTTGGTTGCTCAAAGAGGTGTATTAAAATCTGAATCCCAAAATAACAATTGACAGGACAAAGCCTGAAGACACCCAACCTAACTAAAAATTTGGCCCTGATTTTAAATGGGGACAAACTATATTATTTCTAGAGGCTTCTTCAAGAAAAACATTCACTTCAAATATTTCAGTGATGGTGCGCAGCAGCTAACATTTGGGGAAATTGATAGAAAACAAAAAAATAAATTACCTAGCCAGAGTTTGTAATCAAAGTAACCCCTTTAACACTTTCTGGAGAAGGCTGTAAAAGGTATCACTTGTGATTATCCACCAGCTTTAACACAGCAGTAACAGTTCTGTTTGCTGTATTTCCTGAGACAGGTATTAATACCTGGCTAAGTTTGTATTTCCTTAGCCAGGTATTGCACTTGGAAGTGTCAAAGGGGCTGTGCAGTGCAGGCACAGTGACCTGTCCACATGGACAGCACGTGGGGTGACCTGGGTCCCCAGAAATGTCCTGTAGACCTACATCTCCCCATGTGTGATTGCATCACTCTGTCTTCTGTTGCCTGTGACATAGCTGAGGATTTCTAAGGGAAGAGCAAAAGAAAGAAGGAACTGTAAGCTATGGGGAAGGCTTTCTAAAGGAATTCTGTGAAGCCTGTGCCAAATGTAGCAATCTCTGGAACATACAGCAGTAGCAAGGCAAAAAAAGGGGAAGGACTTCCATATATGTGGATCAGTATGATTCCCATAAGCAGCTTGATCTATTTTGGGTGAGCTCGTTGTAATGGCAGTAACAGAGATGTATGATGATACTGTATTCTGGCTCTTTTGTGCTGCTCAGAAAGCCTACAGCTCTTTACCTAATTTATTGCAGACACTAAAATTAAGCAGATAGTAATCCAAATCTTTATTTTTACTTTGTGTTCTCTCATGATTACAGATTGTTGCAATTCTTTGTGAGTTGTCTGAAGTCTGAGCAGTGAAATTGTGAATTGAGGTATTATCAGAATAGGAAGGATCCCATTAAATCCTTAGAAGTGTACAATGTGTGTGAGAGCAAATGGAGTAAATT
This sequence comes from Phylloscopus trochiloides viridanus, assembly GCA_001655095.1. NCBI lineage: Eukaryota > Metazoa > Chordata > Aves > Passeriformes > Phylloscopidae > Phylloscopus > Phylloscopus trochiloides. Next base: position 15,430 of record LXPA01048175.1, read on the forward strand.
ATTTTACATGTGGTTCAGTAATTGGCATGTGTTGCAGTAAATGGCAAAAGTGCAGTAGTTTCCACTGAAGATATATTGTTTTACCATGGATTATCAAGGTTCTGTGGTACAAAAGGAGGGAAGAGAGTTTAAGTATGGTATTGATAAAATGTATCTGGGAACCTAACTTTTAACTGATTTTTGTTTTTAGCATAACATTTCTTTTTAAGTTCATAGTTATAAAATGCTCTCTTAAGGATTCCTTTCCTATTTCCACAATTTGACCTTTTTCTTTCCCAGTTCTTCTCAAAGCATATCCTGATCAGTACACACTCTGTAGGCCCCATTGTCTGCAGCAGTGAGTTGATACTCACTATCATTCTTTCTGCTGCTTCTTTTTCTTGGAGGCTTCCTCTCTGTCTTATATAATGTTCATTCATTTTTCTTGCTCTTTTCTCTGGGGAAGCCTGTAAAGATATAGTAAGAGATACATGATAAATTTCTTCAAGTAGATAATTTAAAATGAATGTCTGGCTTGCTTGGTAAGTGGGACAAGAAAAAAAAAAAGAAGTAAGTTTTGATAAATCAGAATGCATCTGGTAAAGTCTTAATGCAAGAAAAAAAACATCCACCTGTACTTCTGGGAGCAATGGTCAGCCCTCAGCTCCATCACCAATAAATCTGGCTTCAGTTAAATGAATTTCATGTTCCACCACTGTATTTTATTGTTCCCTTAGGTTAGCTAAAACCATTGCTTTTGCTGCTGCTGCAATCAATGATGTTATAGAACTTTATACTTCAGACTGAGCCAAAAGATTGCAGTTAACTATGTGTGATGATGATGAAAAAAAGTCAAACTCTTTCTCTGCATCGTTTAATCTCACCTTGAATTATCTGTATGTCACCAGAAACATAGCTCAGACATTGTTTCTTCACTATTCTGCTTATTTATATAATTCCCAAATAGTCTTCCAAATAGACAATCATCTAGAAGTTTCTGCAGTATTTTGTTAAAATTTGTTAGAAAATAATGATAGTTTTTGAAGTTTTTGGAGAATACTATGGTATTCTTTTAATGGAAAAAAGCCCAAGCCCACATGGAATTATTCAGTGAAGTGTCTTCAACAGTAGTATGTGCTGATATTTATGCTCACATATATGATATCTAAATAAATGACTAGAAGATAATTAGCAAAGCTAATCTTTCCTTTTGCTTTTCTTTTTCTAATACTACTTAGAATTTCTATCACTTCCCAAAATTTCTCATGCTTTAGAAGAAATGCTTTATTTTTGTGGATTTATGGGGTTTTCTTTGTGGATTTATTTTGCAGGTAAATGAGCAAAGAGCTTTGTTGAGACAGTTTGACAGAATTCTCTCAGCTTGTGAGAGACTGATTGCTAAAGAGGAAAGCACATTTCAGACCTGCAGCTGTCACTTGTCGCAGAGGCAGGAGCTGTGGGTTATCCTTCCCAAAATATGGCAGTTGACTTGGAGGTTACAATGAGGCTGACCATCAGTTAGTTGGCTTGCTGCCTGCTGACAAGGGATGATTGATAGGAAATGAGAAAGATCTCTTTTGGCGAGAAGGAATCAAGTTCCTAACAGCCTCTGCTGGAAGAGGTTCCTACCAGCCTCTGCTTCTCTTGGGAAGAATAAAGGGACTTTCAGGGTTGTCTGACCCTGCCAGGGACCAGGAAAGGGCTACCAGCCCTTTGTTGCTTTAGGCAGGCTGGCTGCTGGCTGACCAGTGGCCAGTGTTGGCTGAAGGTGCTCCTCCTGCTAAATTAAAAAGTTCAAGCTGTGCTTAGTTTTCAACCCATAGAAGTAATTTTCTGCTGGTGTGAGGAGATGAGACTCCATTGGCTTCGACAAACTGGCCTACATTCATGCTGGTGGTGAATTAGACAAAATGTATTCATTCCAGCTTGATCGCAGAACCTTTGATTAAATTATGTTTTTCTCTATTTTCTTATGAAGGGCCACATCTGCTCATGTGGAAATAGCTTGTTACAACATTGAAACATAAATTATTTGATGAACTACTTAGGACTATTCACTTAATGCATGATAATCCTGTGAACATGTTAATGAGTGGCAATTCTCTGATGATTGAACTGCTTCAAAATGTCTTCCTACTTATATGTCATTAGAATGAACTTGGCCCTTCTAAAACATCCATTATTCATCATGTTCCAATGTTGCATCTGACTGCATATCACTTTAATTTCCCTCATTTAACAAAACAATCTATTCACTACAATAGTTTGCAGCATGTTTTCTGAATCAGAAAAACCCTAGTTAATATATAGTGTTAGTTATGTTTACAGGTATAGTGCAAGGTATAGCAACCTGAATTTTAATTACACACTTAGTACATTTGAATATGCTAACTAAAACTAAATGGAAGTTTTAAGAAGAACATTTGTTCAAATCAATGATTTTGGTTAGCTGGAGAAGAAGGATTGGTCAAACAACTTGCTCAAAGCGCAAGGTTGACTTTTCTTTCTGAAGTAGTTGAGGAAAAATTTCCAGAGTAATCCCTTTTTTCACATGCATTTCTTGTCCTGACAGCTCAAGAAGCAGAGAATTATGGAGTAATAGTAGTGCAAATATGAATACTTGTCTTAAATATGTACTTTAAAGGGTTTTCCTCCTTTTCCCATGTATTTTTTTCATTTTAAAACTCCTGGATCCTTTCACACATTGTGAACCCCATTAAATCTTACATTAGATTTGCTCCTTTTTGAATCTATGTGCAATGGCTTCTGCAGAAGTGGTTCTTACTTCCCAACAAGCTCAAGAGATCTATCCCAGGAAGTGCTGGACTGCTGAATGACTCCATGTTTGAAGATTTTTTAATCATATACTGCATAAACTCCCACCTCCTTTAACTAAAAGACAGCTTTTGGAAGAGAAGATAGATTATCAGCTAAATAGACCACTTGAAAAGTTGGCAGAAATGCATTTGTTTTTCAGTATAGCTAAATGAATTCCCCATTGAGCTAGTAAAATATTGGCAAATAACAGTGGAGATGGGCTAATAACCTCCATAAAAGCCAGAAATCTTTATTCTCAGAGAGCCTGAGTCTTGTAAAATATGCACAAATATGCGGTGACTAAACTTTAATCTTTTTATTTTGAAAACAACTTTTTAATTTTGCTTTTAAAATACTTTTTGGTCTTGTTAGGAAAATAGTCACTTATGCTGGGCTTATTTCTCACAGTTTTTTGATCAACCATGATTTTAACACCCTCTATTTCAATCTGTTGCCAAAGTAAGATGTTTGGGCAAATGTGGGAAGTTTATGAATGTTTTTCTAGTAAGCAGTAGAATTAGTGATCCCTGTTGGTTGTATTCATGCTTTCAGCAGCTCTTGGTGCAATAGAAGTTAATATATTATTGATTAGCACACAGAATTGTTAAAATGTGAATAAAATTTTATTAAAGAAATGGAACACTTATGTTGTAAGAGGAAAATACTGAATAAGATGGACTTTGAAATATAAAAGTAGCATTTATCTCTCTGTGTTGGACTAAAAATGTTGATGGAATCAGAATAAACTAAGAAGCTCAACTGTGGGCTCATGTTTTAGAATCTCTGCCTCTTTGAAACAGTCTTTCTTTGTTCATAGCCCAATAAATAAGTTAATTTGCAATGAGTTAAGAATTAATTACAGTGAATTTCTAGTGAACCATTTCAAAACTGTATTAGCTTTATGGGACATATATTCGGTGCTTCATCTGTGTCAGTACCAAAATTGAGTTAGTGGTGTCTTAAGCTTTTGTAAACCTTTTAATGATCAAATTTCTAGTGGTACATTAAACTTTTCCTTCCAACTAACCATGACAGTGTTTGTGGATATATTGCTATAGCTTTGGCTACATTTATGTCTAAATCAACCTTTAAAAAGCCTTATGTTCTTTATGGAAATAATTCTGACCTGTTTTGTATGGAGGAATTGTTAACAGTGCAAGTGGTATATGGTTTATACAAATTGTTGGGTAAGGGCTGTTTTAAAACATTAATTAATGTGTGTGTATTTTTTTAATGCAGCCCCTGTTCTCCCTGGGGCATATCAACAAAGCCAGACTCAAGGATATGGATACATGCACCAGACCAGTATGTCATCCATGAGGTCCATGCATTCACAGCCTCATTCAGCAAGTCTGGTGAGTATTGAATTTAAAGGAGAATTTTGTTTGGTAAGCGCCATCATCAGCTATTGTGAAACCTCTTAAATATGACTGAATTGAACCCCTAGAGTTCTATAGTTGACCTATTTGACTGTCTTTATCATAAATGTGACTGCTAGTCCTCATGTGTAAAAAGAGATTTAAGTGACTGTGGGCAGTGGTAAGAACTTTTACATCAGAATAATTAAAAAAAAAAGTATGATATTCAGATAGCAGAGAAATAACTGAATTCTTTACCTACTTAAAGCAAATAGTAGATGCTTGGTCAGCATTTCACAGGCTGAATTTTGATGTTATGCTCTGTGATGAATTCATGCTCCTAGCACTGGATGAAAACCAGTGATCTCTTAAGATCACCCTGTTGGTTTAAATTAGTTTCAATTTTTTTGACTTGCTGATTTTGTGCTAGCAGGCTTTGTGCCTACCTCTATTACTTCTGCTTGTATAGAGCCAGCTCAGACTCTGGATTGCTGTGCCCTTTCTAATTCCTGACAACGGTCGTGCACCAACTCGTGTATGATCCAAACTGAGTTACACTGGGGTGCAACTGAGAAGAAGCTTTGTCATGAAACCGTGGCCACCTCATGAAGGTCTTAACTGTGGTGGATGGGAATGTAAAGCTGGAGTGAATATTTCATTTTCAAAGTAACTGGTCATGGAAGGATAGCTGAATGGCATTCAGCTGGGATTTTTAGGAAATTAAGCTTCTTATTTTTAACTCCCTGTATAAAAACTTCAGTTTTAATGGTTATCATATTTTTTAAATCATACTGCTGCCTAGAGGTTTCCTAGTTCAGATCCAGCCACCTTTTACCTTAAAAATATTGTCATTTTGAATTTCAAACTATTTTGAATAGATGTATATTTATTACCTCTGTCACCTTTTTTAGAGATGAATAAATACTTAATTATGAACCAAACTTAGAGCTTGCTGAGCTGAAAAGAAACTGTTTTCAAGATTAGATGAACTTGTATTTTTTTGTAAAACTGAAGCTCCATGACATTTTATATTGTAAAGGTCATGACTTTCTGTGTGGTGTGAGTACTTCCAGGCTTGCCAGATTCTCAGCTGTCTGGGGCTGAGGGGTTTAACTTGCTGGCAAGTCTGGGATCCAGATACCTGCATCATTGAGTGAGTCAATAACCTGAGAAACTCTTTGGACACCTGCATGACAGCTGTAAGGTAGCTGATAGTGGATCAACCATTAATTTCCAAGGATATTACAAGGCGCTTTGGGAGCTGGCTGCTTTCCAAAAGAGACGAAATCCAAAAAGTAGGAGACCTGGAAGCCTGGGCTTTGCCAGCAGATTTGCTAGTCATTGGGGAGCAAAGCAAACAGCCCTCAAATCCAGCAGACAGAAAATGGAGATGCCTGCAAATCTCAAAATGCTCTTACCAGCCTTTGCAGCTTTGCAGGCAGAGATGACTACTTTTTCCTAATACCTCTGTGTCCCAGTGACTTACCTTACAGGCTGTTGAAACAGTGTCATTTCAGTGATCTTGAGAGTCATCATTTGCCTCTTCCAGAATTGGAAATGTGAAGGTAATACGGAAAGGAAGGGAGTGATGTTAAAGGATGTTATAAGTAAGATCGACTTATTTCAACAGATTTATTTTCCCTGTTGTAAAGCTGTTTTCACTTAACATTCTTATAAAGTGATGATCCAAAAGTGATCTCCTTTTGTCATGAGAAAAAAATAACAGCAAACATCATGATTTAAACTGATTTTGCTATTGTTAAAAACTGAGTGGATTTCCCATTAGAAAATAAACCCCAAGCATTTCCAGAGAGAGGAAATCAAGGACTGTTGGTCTGGTGCTGACTGCTAACTTGCCAGTCTGGTGAGAAAGACAGAGTGTGATCTTACCATCCCAGGGCAATGATTCTGCATCAGAAGAGGCATCTCAGATGCATTTAGAAACCTGCCAGGCTCCCTTGTCTTCCCATCTTAAGACCGGAATATTTTCATTAGCCTGTGCAGCTTATCCAGGTGCATTGGACGTGTAGCACTCAGATATTGAGACAACAGAGAATGGTCTCAGAGTGTGCCTGGGGCAAGCCCCTGGCTGGGGATGTGTTTAAATGTAGCAGTTTGCACAGACTGAAGGCTGATGACCGTCTTGGAGTGCTTTTCAAACGAGGTGTGGACATGCTGTAGGAGATCTGACACACACACAATGTTTAGGTTTGTTGCTTTCCGCTCTCTGTTCGGTTCTGGGCTTTGGAGTGGTACTGCCAGAGATGCAGTGTTTTCTGCCTAATAACACAGGGAGGAAAGATGAGAAGAAAGTTCCAGGGGAAGGAGACTGGAGGAAAGGAACCCTAGAATAGTGACCTCAAAGCCTAAGCAGTTTGTGAGGCTTAACTAAAAACAATGAAGGTGATAAAGTCGTGCATCAGTGTCTGAGTTTTGCCGGGGCATCTCTAGGGCAGAAGTGATCAAGATGCCATGGGTTATATCAGGGTGGAGATGATGGCAGAGTGAGCTGCTGTAGTACATTTACTCCTTTCAACTGAGTTGTGTCTCTGTCAAATCTGTCCCCAAAAGGCATAAGTTCATTTTATAGTCATGTTCACCAGTCTCCTATATTGAGAAACAGAATTTTTCTAATTTCTAAATGTTCAAATATGGTTTATTTAATTTTGAGCTCTGTTTTGTATTAGGCATGATCCTAATACAATCTTTGGATATTTTTTTTTCCAGATAAATTGCATTATTTTCTGATTCTTAACTTTTTCTTGCTTTCTGTGAGAAGTTCTGCATAATGGAGTGACTTAAATTGTTGCTCAGGGTACAAAGTGTTTTATAACAGAAAGCTCTGAAGGCTATTTTCCTCTTTGGAAAATAATGGGGTGTTCTCACACTCTTCGATATCCAAGAGTGGTAGGAAAACAAAACCTATGATGCAAGTTGGCTTTCCTTGATAGCTGCTGTATGTGAAGTTACTTGCAGCAGTTACTGCTCTTTGCAAGGAGCCATCCATAGAACAAATATGAATTGGGGTGAAGTGGCTATACACACCTGTATTCAGCTCAGAACTGGCTGGGGAGCTGACAATACAAAAGATGCATTTCAGTTCTTCATATGGACAAGACTTACTGTTCTGTCTTAGCACTGGGTGTGAGACAGACCTTTGAGGAGGTGGGAGATAAGTGAGTTTTGACTCTTTTACAGAACTCCAAACTTACACCCTCTTGTAACTTAATACCCACTAAAATCACTACTGACAGAGGAATAATTCACTGAAATGCATTTTAAAAATCCCTGCTTTGAGTCCTTTAGGCATTGTAATTCTCGATTATATAGCCCAGACTACACTCTGCAGTGATAATTAGGCATTAAATGCTAACAGGATTATTATGGAGATTTCTCCTGACAGCCATTTAGCACCTAATTAGGTGTTAAGGCCATAAATTTAGGTTTCTCAGTAACATTTAGGGCCCTAATAAATTCTTTTAAAGTTTGAAATTGTGGGCTTGTCTTCACAACTGTGATGTAGTCAAGCTCCTTTTAGGAGACAGCAGTGGTATGTCCTTTGCCATGGTGTTCTAAAGAAGAGTGAGCATCCTTCTGAGTGAGCAAACCCTCTCTATTTTTCCAATTTTCTTTTTCCATTTAAGGGAGACCTATAAGCATGGCTTTAGGCAAAATCCATTTACTGCCCTACACCAGATATAGACTTGCTACCACTTTTCTTAAATGGACCCTCTTTTGAAATAAATAAAGGTCTAACTGCTGCTGAGTTTGTTGTAATAGCATATTTTTTCACTGCTTTTTTGGAGTTAGTTTCAAGGCTCAGCAGCAAGATCTGTTGAAATAGTTGGAAAAAATAAGATTCTGAAAGGCAGAGAGCCTTTTGACTGCTAGTTGTCTACTTTATGAATATTTAAGGAATTTTTGGTGTGAATAGAACCTAAGCAATTATTTACTGTCATGTAGTGCATAAAAAATGATCCTTTTTTTTCATTGAGTTCCATGCAAACTTGGAAGACATTAAGGAGCCACCAGGAAAGTGCATACTGCTGGTTGAAAACTGCTCTTGGTCACAGCCTGTAGGTCAGCAAAACTACAAGGCATGGCAGAGAACAATAATATAGGGCAAGACTTAAATGCAGTTCAAAGTAGACTTGTCAGGAAAGGTGGTCTCCAGTGTTTAAACAGGAGCTGATTTCTCTATCCTGTTTAACTTGCACTACCAATGATAAAGGTAAAGCCAAGACTAAAAGTATATTTCTAGCATGGGAACAGTAATGATGTGTTGCCCTATAGAGTTTGGATTAAATAATTCCACATTTCCAACATGTGACAAATGGCCTGCTCACTCCATGTGGAACAGTCTCCACCTTTTTAAAAAACAGTTTAATTAAAAGCACTCAAGCCCCTGTATATATGTGAGCTAAAACTAATCTGGAACTGTTTTCTTGAGCAGAGAAGTTTGCTGTCTTTTAAAAGATCCAGACAATAGTACTAGGCATGAACTCACACATTGACTGTTTTTACCTTTTTTCTCTTTAAATTATTGTACTGGAAAAATTCAGCTACATATGGTAACATAGCAAAAATTACTGGAAGGGAAATTGGATATTATCAGTGATGCTTGAACTGCTTTTGACTTCTGTCAAGAGCCAGGGTAAGGAAAAGGAAGTACTCTTGGGAATTTTAAAATGAGCTAGTTTTATTTATGCTGCTGTTAAGGTGCAAGGGGAGACTGTTCTTCCTGAGTTTGAAAATCCACCTTGAATTCCAGTAAATGATGACGTTTTATTGGTTATGAGAGAAAATTAATGCTCTATTTAGAAAAATAGAGAAAAAGGCTGAAAGCTTGTCTTACAGTGGGCAGGGTTGTGGAGAAATTTGTCTTAGTTAATGATGGGACTTTGTGTGCTAAATTTTGTCTGAATATGAAAATGTAAGTACTCATAAAAAGTATTTTTATAGACTTTTTAAAATCTTGTTTTTTCTTTAGGTAATAATGCATTCATAATTCTTAATTTGGGTAAAATCCTAATGAAAGGAAGGACATTCAGTGAGATGGAAAAGTTAATGGCCTGGATGAAGACTATGTTTCTTTTTGTAGTGAAGGCACAGGAGAAGCTATTTGTGAATCATGCAAATAGGGAGCAGAAGCAGAGCTAGCCTGGCTGGATGTAATGAACTGTTACTAGTGAATTGATGAAACAACAGTTAGAATATGTCAATATGCAGTGAATGGCTTGAAATCTGTTTGTTTGAAGCCATGACACTGTGAGTTAACAAATTGATTATTTTGCTACTCAGAACAAGGGCCTGTATTTACTGTATATTTACAGGGTGTAGAGGGGATACTGCTCCTTTTCAACGGGTAACTTGTGATTTCTCTCTCTGCTTTGCTCCCTCTATTCTTTTTTTCCCTCTCTTTTCTTCTTCTTTGTGCAAAGAGAAGGAATCTCAAGCTTAGACTTGAGGCTTTACAGTCTTGTTTTCTTTCCTCCCACAGAGAACATACAGAGCTATGTACGACTACAGCGCTCAAGATGAAGATGAAGTTTCCTTCAGGGATGGTGATTATATCATCAATGTGCAACCAATCGATGATGGCTGGATGTATGGTACTGTTCAGAGAACTGGGAAAACAGGAATGCTTCCAGCAAATTATATTGAGTTTGTTAACTAATTTTTGTCTCTAGTTCTTTGAGCTTTATTATGATTTACTTAAAATCTAACCTTTTAGAAAAAATCAGAAGAATCTTTTAAGAGTTCATGATCATTACTTTATCACTGCTTTAACAGTTTGCATTCTCACTCAGAATCCATTTATAAGACCTTTAAATAAAAAATAAACAATCCACAAGAAGCTCAGAGCGTTGAAAACAGCATTGCTTATAATAGTGCTCTCTCAAAATGAAAAACATATACGGAAGCCTGGTGCTGCCAATCCTATAAAGACTTTGGTCAATTAACTGTAAAGGGGTAATGCCTTTTCCTTACACCTCAAAGACGTTATAGCCATAAAATTGATTCACTTCTTATGGCACTCCGAAGTCACAGGAGGTTAACACATTGAGTTTGAACACATCTTCAAATTATTAGGGAAACGTTTAATGTTTAAGCAGTTAGCTTCCTAATAAAAATTATGTTGAGTAGATAATTCAGTCATTTGAAATAAAGACGAGTAGCATGCCATTAAAAAAAAAGCCAATAAAATCCCCTACTGCCCAGCAGCCTTACAGTAAATATGTCTGTTTTGACAGCAAAAATTTCCTGACTCTTGCATATCCACATTTATTCTTTGATTACCCATTTTTTTTCTTATTTCCAAGTGATCTATTAGCTTTGCCTCCATCCTAATCCATCAGTTAGATCCAGGTGGATCTAATTCATGGCTCTTCAGTATGTTTTCTGCAGAAGATTCCTTGCAAAGACTATCTAAAATATAAAACCTGTCAACTCTTCTGTTTCCTTGTAATAGTACTTAGCATTTAAATAGGAACCTTCATTAAGGCAACGTACAACCAATACTCCATGTTAGCTCCTTTGCCTTCACCTGTAGTGCTGTAAATAAATATCCCCCGTGCGGCCCCGGTGCTGTGCAGTCACACAGAGCCCGCAGTCACCTCCCGCTCCCACCACAGGTAACTTGCTGAATGGCTGCTTTGCTGATGAGCTGACCTCCCTCCCCCTGCTGCAGAAACACTTGTGCCTCCATCGAGCAGTGGAGGAGAGCTCTGGTTCTTGTAGTGCATTTCAGATCAATGGCCTATTGCTTCAGTTTGCTCCCAAACTCTTGGTGATCCAACAGTGGGTTGTACGCTTGCCAAATGATTAATGATGGAGAAGAATTATGTTTTCTTTTAGTGACTTAATCTTTCTCATAACTGACATTGAAGGGAAAGCTAACTAAGCAAAATCTGACATACTCTATGCCATTATGTTTCAGTTTAGCCATCTGTCAAAAACAGTAAAAATGTTCTGCTGACATACCTTTGCATGTACTAATTTGGTGTCTGGCAACTTGGTTTTGCTTTGACTGGGTGCTGCATTCTCTCACAGGGAGAAATTGTGGAAGGAAGGACAAAAGAGTTAAAGATTCACATGAGAAATTATTCATGTGGATACAGAGATAAAGGAAAGAAAGGAAGAAAATGTTTATCCAGTAAAATAATTTGTGGAGTTCAGCCATGTGCTAGGGAAGTTAACTTTGGAGTAGCCCTCAGAATACTGAGTCTGCACTGGCTTTCTTTCATTTCTGAAATTTTTAAAGTAGAATTAAAGAGAGAGCTTTTTGACAATTTTGTATTACTCATCTCACATAGTATAACCCTGCAATAACTATTAAAAAAATAAATAAGGAAGGCACTATGGATTTGTTCTGTCAACTCAAATTTTTCAGTGCAAATACCCGCAAGTTCTACTTTTGGCATACAATTTCCAAAGAATTGGAACGCTTATGCAGTTTTATTTTGGGTCTTGCTAACACAGGGATGGTACCAGTTGCCAAGGAGAATGGAATGACTGCATTAAAAAAAAAAAAAATTAAAAATGTCCATGACTGTGGAATTTATCTGTGATTTCTTGTCAGCAGCCTAATTTCAAGGCTAAAGCCGCTCAGGAGTATCTAACTTCAAAAAACATCTTTTAAAAGCAGAATTCTGTGACTGTAAATATGCAGTTTGTATAGTTGCAGACTGCTATGATGTAAAATTCTTGCAAGTTTTGCATAAGGAGCTGCTCTTGCAGCAGACCCTTGTGCATTACTGGTGACACCCACATGGAATCAGCAAGTCAAATGGCTTTTCTAAAGGCTGATGTGGAATGCTGAGCTAGAAGCTCTGAAACAAGCAGTTTGCTTCTGTGTTGGTTTTCATCACTGGCCATCAACAGCGAGGAGAGGAATTCTATCTTCTGCTGGCTGGCAAATATTTCAGATGGTGCCTGAGGCACAATTGGCTGTCATGTGCTGCTGTGCTGCTCTGTCAGCTGTGTAATGCTGACAACAATAAAAACCAGGTGTCAGTTTGCTAACCAAATATTAATAGAAAAGAAATGTAGGGAATATCTATATGGCATCAAGTTGCAATTTTTAGTGACTTATAAAACAGTGTCTCCACCTATAAATACACAATCATTCTTCCTAAATGAGGAGGCAGCTTGCAGTGGTGAATACTTTACATATAGCAGTAAATCAGAAAATGAGCATTTGGTGACATTAGAGAAGGATGTTATGCTGAACAATAGAAAAAAGAATTCCTTTATGAATTTTGAATATTCATTAGCCTGGCAGAGCAGCTAAAGTAATTTGCAAAAAATAAAAGGTCAAGAAAACAAAACAGTATGTGAATTGTATTTCTCTTGAGAATGGTATGTCAGCAGAATTATTAAGATCTGGTTTCAGTTACTTATTTGTGTAGTCAACTTTTTTGTCATATATGCTTAGAAATTCATGTTTATATGGAATGGTTACTGCTTTTTGATATAAAACAAATTTTAGCGTAATTTTGCAGCTTTGTTCTAAGCAGTGCAATCAAAGGCCCAAAATTATCAGAATGCAATTATAATTTTTTTTTAAATAAGAACTAAAATTTGTAAGGCAGGGAGAGTAAGTCATGAACTAAATTGTGCCAGCACACGTTTTTCAAAGCATATGTTGGAGACTGTTACATGCAATGTGATATAGGGGTGAAAAGATGCTACATGCTGTCTTGTCACCTTTAAAGTTTATATGCATTTTTAGCACAGCATGTTCCCCTCACTGTTCTTTCTTCCTGTAGTCAACATTTTTCTGGGGAAGGAAAGGGCTTTTAAGGACTTGAATTTCTCAAGCTGTTCCAAAGTTCAGGTTGGAAGTCCACATGTCCCCATTTTAGAAATAAAGAATTCTGTAAAGAATGCTGTAATTCTTGCTAACATGAGTGTAAATGTAGAAAACAACATAGAGCATATTCATGCATACATACAAGAAAAAATTGGTGCCTTGCTTTTCATTACTCTTTCTTGCCTGGCTAATCTTCATTTTTTAAACAAAGCTACATACAGGTACTGCAGTTGTAATTTTTCATTATGGAACATTAGCATTTAGTCTTGATGAAACAGGGTTTTCTTGATTACATTTGACATACAATAAACTACTTCAGCAGATTGGGATTTGATGGAGAATCACCTCCCATGGATTATGTTTTTGACAAATGTGTCCCTGCCAAGTGTTTCTTGGGGATGTGGAAGGTCTCCCATACTTGGGAAAGGTAATAATTCTGGTTTTTATTGTACAGTGACTGCATGTCATCTTGTACGCTGAAAAAGAAATGACAAATACAGAGGTCTTTGGCAGAAGGTGGTACAGGGTATAAAAGATTTATATTAAGTTGATTAATACTCCATTTAAAATATAGAATACACTTTAGTTAGTAAATGTTTAAATAATATACTGACACAGACAGAAGATGCTGTTGAAAGAAGTCCTCCAAACTGATGTGCTGGCAAATGCAAAGTCCTAGTGAGCTGTAGAAGATTAAACCATTTTGCAGTGCTTTAGTGATTTTCTCCAGCTTTATGCCATAGGAACCCCATCTCTCCTTTGGAAAGAAATCCTGAAAGCTCTATTTCCTAAACTGCCTGCACTACAACAGTATATTCAAAGGAAATTCATATGCTTCTTGTGTCTGATAAATAGAATTTGCATATTGTACTTAAGTTGTAATCCAGTTGTTGTTGACATTTGTTTAATTATTATTATTTTAGGGGGGGAAATAAGCTATACTGTAGCATTTCAATTGTGTATTGAATATCACTATTAGAAATTGCTAGACCATCGGAAGACAGCAATGACTGTATAGACATTGATTAGCATGATGTGGAAAATCTCTCAGCTGTTGGTTTTTGCAGTGTGATATAATAAGCAAAAATGAACCGCTGTGCAGTTTGGCTTATGTTTGCTTTAAAGTGTGTAAAGTTTTAGTTATTTTGCAAAACTGTACTGTATTTGGGGGTATACAGTTATGAAGGTAACAATTGTTTTTCAAAGGACAGATAAACTTACTCTTGGATCATATGATGTATCATCTTAATTTGGCTTTTGTTATGCAGAAAGTTAACACCAGCTATTAAAATATATTTTAGTAGAAATGCTTTAATTCCTGTTTCTTCCTCTACACTGTGAATATTTAAGCTTTGGTGGACTAGAGCAACATCATGCTGCCCAAAGTACTAACCTATGCAACCTAGTTCACATTTTAGTTGATGTCACAGTGGATGTAACATAACAATTTATTTTGCATAACATTAAACTTCATTTAAATAAAATATTAAACCCAGCACTATGTATGTATTATATTCATAAACAACATTCTGTAGAGCTACCATACCCATTAGTATAAGCTCTCAAAGATGGATATTGCTTTAACTAAGGAAGTTTTGAGTTTTCAAACTTAAATAGAATATTTAGCACTATTTGTCAAGCTTGGTCTCAGAAAATAGTTTCCTAAAACACTGTTTTATTTCAGACATACCCTCTCCTTAAAAGGTTAATTTACCTTTTTCAGTCTGCATTTGTAACCCTTCAACAGAACATCAGGTTACATTCCATGACCCATGGTTCATTTAAATAAGCAAATACAGTAAGTGAAGGAGGTCCGTTGTTCTAATTGATACTGGTTTCCTTGTCTTTGAATGGGAATTTGGTTAGGTGTGCTCTCAGTGCAGCACTAATAAAAAAGATTGCATTGCTGCCTTCTTTAAGACAATTTTATGTACAAATGTCATCTTTACTCATTTACACAAGTAAATTATTTTTAAAACATTGTAAGAAAGTTTACGTTAAAATAAAATCCAGAAGTATTTTGGAACTGCTCTGCCTGTAGTTGAAGAAAATTATTATGCTTAGGGACATGTTTTATTTATTTGAGTGTTAAGTGTATAGTACAGTGGACTGCATTAGAATTTTTATATTCTTGTCAAGTGTTGGTATAAAGAAGGCTGTTAACAATGTATGAGGACAAATGGCAGCCACAAATGGAGCTGATAAGTTCCTCCTAGGTAAGTGACATCCAGTTGCTACCACACTAATTTCTACTTAAGAAATGTGTTAGCATTTCATATGAAGTTTAATTGGTTACAAAGTTGTGATTCCATGTTCTGTAGTGCTTTTATATGTTGAAATATATAGAAATATCTAATGTTGATATATACTGTAGCAAACAGCAATTTCCCATAGGAGGAAGATTTAAGAGCTGCCAAAATGGACCTTAAACACTTGGAATGTGTTTTTTTGAAAATCCCTCCATAATTTGCTAGAGGTACTGATGTACTTTCCTGTGTTAGTGGCCCCATAGAACGTAATTATCAAAAGTATCTATCTACTGGCACATGAAATTCTTGTGGGAACCCTCCATGCTGTGCATTGGAGAACTCAAGAGTTTCTAGCTATCAACGATTTTAGCATGCCCTGATTTCTGCTCTGTCTCAGAACGGGGCTCTTAATTTTCTCTGGTGTGTTAATTAGCAAGACTAAGTTAATGAGCTTATTATAATGAGCTAACAGAGCTCTCGGTGCTGAGGGAATAGCTGCCCAGTGCATGAGCACTACCTTTTCTCCCTTTTCTCCCTTCTCTCCCTTCTCCCACTCACACCACCAAGCCCAACCATGTTTCCAATACTCTTTTGCTATGACTACTTCTCATCTTTCCATGAAAATACCTGTGGGGCACATTAAAGTGATATCACAAAATGAGCCAGATTTTTTTTTCTTCCAAATGATTTTTTTTATCATCATTCCTTCAGTGATTCTGTTTATTGCACAACCTTGAAGACAGTAATATCAGCATAAGGAAGGAAGTAGCATGAAATTGGTGGAAAGCATGGCTGAAGTGAAGTCATAGATTTCTTATTCAGATTTTGCTGCAGAGGTTAATACAAGTCAACCATCTGGCTGAGGGCACCATCTGAACAACTAACCTGCACGCTGAGCAGTGCTGTGTGGTTATGCTTGGCCTGTGTGTGTGTGTGTGTGTGTCTGTGCTGTAGTGTCAGAAGTACTCTGGATTAGAGCAATCAGTTGGAATTCCCAAAGCAGGCCACCCACTGGCATATGGCATTCAGAAAGACAAATCTATCCTTTAAGAAAATGAGACCTCAGTACAGAGGGAACAAAATGTCAGTAGGTTTAAACTGCCTGTTTTTGTGCCCAGCAGTAAGGAAATCCCTTGTGTGCGGTCAGAAGACTAAGGCCCATGGCACTGCAGCAAGCTCCTAACTCTGAACAGTGTTTAGTACCAGAATGAGATGATGTGCCACATAGCTCACCTGCTCCACAAATTTGATGCTGCATGATGTGTTACTTGCTGGGCATTGTGCTTACCAATGACAGCAGAAACTGGAGATTAATATTTATGCACTACATCCTAAAAAGACCCTAAGAGGTCCTTGATTTTGTATATTTTAGCTTTGATTTCTTTCTCACTTGCCTGCTGTTGATGAAATCTAAATATAGAGAGGCCTGTTCTCATGCAGAAGACTACTGGCTCGTGGCTTTGACCACTTGTGTCTACAAAGAGAGATCTGCAGGTATTAACATCTGTATCTTAAAATATTGGTTGATGAATAAATATCCATTTTCAATGTTTCCATGAACAATTGCCAGATTTTGTTCTTTGATTCAAGCCATAGTTTTTCTGTGTTTTTCCACCTCCTCCTTCTTTCTTCTCTTGACATGCTTACAGCCAGTGTTGATTATACAGCAGCTTTTCCAGGACCCAAAAAAGATATTTTTAAGAGGTTTCTCAAGGCACTGAGAAGACTTCAAATTGCTTGAAAAATGCTAGTGTTATCTCCCCATTAAATTCTCCCTCCCCCAGCAGTTATACACTGACTTCACTATCCTTCTTTGCCTTTTGCCTCCTCTTCCTTCAGTCAAGTATTTGACATCTCTGTCAGTGAACCTGATGGGCTTGGGGCCCCTCCAGGCAGGCCTTCAGTCCGCTCTCTGGCTTCCACAGTTCCTGTGTTCAGATTTGGAACTTTAGTGTAGCTCACCTACCTGTTCAAAACAGGTTCATACCTAAGACAAAATAACAAATGATACAGAAACAAAAGAAAAAGCCAAGCACAGATGTCAGAGAAGCCCTGACACCTTGCTAGCACACCCCAAAAAGCACTTGTGTTCCTTTGTGCACCTTTATAAATACTCAATGACTTAGGAGGGACAACTTGGCTTGCTGCCAACAGAAATAGGTACAAACGTTGAGAGACATTTCTAAAGCCCAGCCTGTGCCCTTGGGCTGGCACTGGACCAATACCGATTAAAAGAAAACAGATCTTTCTAGTTTGGCTTCCTTATATATTTAAAGGTAAGCTGAAACTCTTTCCCTTATATAGAAACATCTTGTTTGGGTGTGGGGTTGCATTCCTACAGCGTGCTTGTTTATCCCAAGTGGTGTTTATCCCAAGCAGTTCTGTTGGCTCAGCAATGAGCAGTTCTCTCTGAAGAGTCCTCTTGGCTGTGTTTTACCTGGCTTTCCTTGCCTGTGGGTACCTGTGGCTGTGTCTGAAATAAGCTGCTGATTTCAGAAAAGAGGGAGATTACATTTTTTGCTGTCTCATCAATACCTGAATCAGTTCTTCATTCTCTTCTTCACAGGATTATCATCCTTATTATGTTGTCCCTGATTTTGGGTTGAACTCTTGATTCAGAAGTCATTCTCTCTCTGTCAGTATTAGAATGAAGGGCTCATACCATGTCCATGCAGTCTGTTGCTCTCTGTGGAAGCTGTGCTGGATAGGCACTGTCCTGCTCACCAGAACCTTTCAGTTCCTAGCGCTGCTTGTTCTGTATTCATCAGATGGGATCTCTCTGAGACGTGACTATCTGTACCAAACCCCAGCCCTTCTATAAATAAATGTCATTATAAACACTTCTTCTGACTTACAGCTCCTCTGACTCAAGATGACATTGACATCCTCCAATTTTGTAGCTTGTACTGACATTAGGAAGCATGCATCTAAAATGTGTCAGATGAATTATGCTCTAAGGGACTGTTTAGGCAGCCCTTGATGACTGCAGCTATTATACAGTGTGGATATCTCAAGCTAAATGGGATAAGTGGCAGATCAGGTCTTGCTGGCAAGTGGTTCAACTGAGAAATGAGTTTATGTGTTTATTTGAGTGACCCAGCTATTCAAGAGACTGTCATTTTCATTTCTACTCCAGCAAATCAAAACAAATACAAGAATTAGATGACAATTATTCACAGTTAACTAGTTAGCTGTGCAGCTTATACATTTCCTTGATCAATATGGAAATAAATAAAGTTAATCAGAAAATTTTGGCAAACCATGTGCAAGGTAGAGCTAGGCATTTGAACTGATGTTCAGTGTGCCACTATTCATATCTAGCCACTATTTTCCCTTTTTCTAAATTTATTTAAAATAGTGGGAAAGCTCTGCCCCTCGCAGCATGACTAGCATGCTGTTAGAGAAATTAATCTTCAGTGGATGAATCGATTTAAGGGTGTTGTAAGGCCTTGGAAGACAACATTTTTCAGTTACGCTTTCAAATCTCAAAGTTACCAAAATATTAACTTTGCTCCCTTGCATTTTCTTTCAGCTCCTAAATCCCACTAAAACACTTTTGCTCTGCTCCATGTTCAGCATTGCATTCCCTCTAGCAGTTACCTTTGTGAGATGGGAAAAAGACCACAAACATTGGAGCAATTCAAGTACTTTCTCTTCTTACGATTTTTTCATTGCTATGCTAAGTAACATCTGTAAAATATCCTTCGTTCCATGGCTCTTTATTCCACCCCTAAGAAAGATGTTGCACAAATCACATACTCCCTGTTCAAATGCCACTGGCCATGATGCTGTTGCGCAGCTGTGATTGTTGTGAGAGGGAGGACGTGTGCTACAATGGCAACAACAAAAATCTTTATGTTGGAGCAAGCACCTAGCAAAGACTCCTGTGAGCTCTTTTTCAGCTTGTCACTCCTTTGAAAATAGTAGCCATCACTGCGGTACCAGAGCTCTGTGAGATTGTTAAAATTATAACTTTGCAACTTGGTTTATTTTCCAGATGCTATAAAGTCAACAGAGCTGCAGCTGATTTTGGACAGGTTGATTTTAAATGCTGATTTGACTTGCTGCTGCTAATGTTTTTGTTGGTATTCTTTCTATTTCAGATTATGGTATGATGGCTAAGTCAGAAGGACATATCAGTTCCTCTAATTTGAGGGTTTTCTGCCATTCTACAGATGTATATTTTCTTATTTTAAGCCTTCTCTTTCCCAGCACTTTCTCAGAGATCAAGAATGTGAATAGGATTTACTCAGCCTCCTACAAGAAGAATCTGAACTGTAATCTGAACTGTAATCTGAACTAGTACAAAACAATTCAAAACAAGGGCATGGGCACTGGTCACAATCAAATTAGTTTCTCCTACAAGTTGATCCATGAACCACACACACTCTTGTGCCCCCTCCCCCCTCAAGTTTTCCTTCTCTAAATACTGCTGGTCTAGTGACCATATATTTTAAAATTCATTTAATCACTTTTTGGGGATGTTAAATAACGAGATCTTTCACATATTATTGCAACATGCTTTAACACTGTTCACCATCACAGGGAATCTACAACTGGATCAGAACTTCACAGCTAAATAAGGTAGGTGGAACAAGATTACTTAAGTCTGTGCTTTAGTGTATTTAAAAAGATTTTTTCATTTAAATTCTGTACAAATATGCAGTGAAGGGTTCTGTACAGGATGAACCAGCTTTATATAGCTTCAGAAAGCAATGGTGTGAAACCATGGATTATATCAGAATAAGGGGACCTTGTTTCTTTGTCCAGACTAAGGTATCTTAATCTGCTCTACTTCTTGTCTGTATCATGCTGTGTGTGCAGCTGAGGCAAAAACAAGGTTGAAGAGGCAGATTTTATAATATATTTAGATTCAGAACCAGGAAGATGAGAGACAAGTGGGTTTTTCAAATTACAGCTGAAATCTGAATCTGATTACAGAGTGATGTTGGAAATTTTACTGAACATTTTAACACTCCAGTGTGCTCTATGAAACCAGTCATCATTCTTTAATGAATTGAATATAAATAGTGAAATACTCACTGAATTAGAGACCATAAAATTTTGTTTGCACTTAAACCAAGTATCTAACAACGAGGCTAGAACTATGCTGACTTTTTATCCATCTCTTTAGTTTAGGGAATATTTAATTAAGCTATGTGAAATGGGACATCACTAGTGAAATGGTTATCAGTTCTGAATTCTTGGGCAAGATACTTATTCAAAATTTCTTTGATGGTGAGAAGAACAAATGAATACTGGATGAAGATTTGAGTTACTGGATGACTAAATCAATCATGCTCTGAAAGACCATCTCTTCTTGATTTTTTATAGTGGTATCTGAGATACAGCAAAGAGTATCAGGGCTGTTAAACATGCGTGGGGATTGATGAGTGTCTGTGCTATCCTCGGTGAGGGGCTTCAGCTTGGAGATGTTTAAGACCTTGTTTTGGCTTCAGCATTTCCTACCTGCTGTCAAGAAAATTTGAAGGGGTGGTATATAGTACATAGCTTTGTCTCAGTACGTCCTGTGTGGCTAAACACATCATGGGTCATATTTAAATCATGTTGTGTGGAGTGGGTGGGAGAATGCTCATGTTGGCCTTGAACAGATAGGAAATCCTCAAGCAGAAATGGGATACCTGGAAAAGGTGAGGGCCAAATCCTAATTTTGTCCTAGCTTTTTTAAGGGCTTGGGTGCTCCTCACAGCTCTGAGGAAGTGACATTTTGCCACTGATGAGGTGGTGTTACCTCACCTCTACTGTGTCAGTGGGTCTTGAGTGCAAACATTCTCAGGGCAAGTCATTCTGGTTGGGTGGCCTGGAGGGCACCTTCTGCAAAATGTGCAGCTCATCCCTGCCATTCAGCATGGGCTCAATACCCACAGATTCCTGAGCCCTCCTTTTTTTGATTTTTATGTAAGTTGTTCTTTCTAATTTAATGCACATTTTTATCTCAACCATCAGAGCAGCAGCTGTGGCAGGAGGGACCCAGGGACATGTTACCTTGGAGGTGGTAGTACAGCGATGGAAGCAGTGTAGCTAGTGTCCCAGGAAGAAATATAGGCCCAGGGGAGGCAGGAGGAGCTGCTGAGCCAGAGGTACCCCAGAGGTGCCAGGGCTGTGATGGATTGCATCACCTGGGAGCTGAGCCCTGCACTTACTCCTGCCCATGGCCCGTAGGAAGGGGTAGTTGATGTTCAAGCACTGTTTTTCCTAGGTGGATATATGAGCACTTGTGATGGATATTTTTCACACTCTCCAGTCCAACTACAAAGCCGGGAGGGACAGAAGAATCTTTCCTGAATTTAGGTTTTTTCTTCAAATCAAATTACTCTCAAAAGCATTCAATACCTCCCTTGGCAAACCATTTTCCAAGTGTGGTAGGTTTTTATCATGAAAACCAGCCTTCATAGTTTACTTTCTTTCTTGTTGCAGGGCAGAACAAGCTTCTCTTGTTTCTTTTTTTTTT
>LXPA01048177.1:0-16117 GCA_001655095.1 Phylloscopus trochiloides viridanus
GGGGCGGCTCCGGCCCTCCCACCTCCTCCGAGCGAGGCCGAACAGAGCCCAGCCGGCAGAGGTAGAGCCGAGCTGAGCAGGGCAGAGCCGGACCGAGCGGGGCAGAGCTGAGCTGCGGCATCATGCTGGGCATGGTGAAGAACTCGCTGCTGAGCACGGTGGAGGCATGGCCCTACCGCCTGCTGAGCAAGGGCGAGAAGGTCTGTGCCGGGGCGGGCGGCCGGCGCTGTTCCCCGGGCGGTTCTGCGCTAAGGCGCTGCGAGGGAAAGCGGGTATCCCCCGGGCAGCGTGTTCCTCCTGGCAGCGCCTCCATCCCCATCTCTTTCCCCAGGATCAGGTCAGCTACGAGGAGAGGGCGTGCGAGGGAGGGAGGTTCGCGGCGGTGGAGCTGGTGGGGAAGCCGTTCGACGAAGCCTCGAAGGAAGGGGCTGTCAAGCTCCTCAAGTACGTCGGAGGAAGCAACGACAAGGGTGAGAGATGCTGCCTGCCCCGCGGGGCTTGGCGGATGTTTGTGGTTGAGGCTTGGTGAAAGCGGGATGGATGGAGGTAATAGCACTGCAGGCCCGCCTGCCTTGTGGCTCCTGGCACTGGGGGTCTTTGATGGGGATGGCCCCTCACTGGGAAAAGTAAACTTGCAACAGCCAACTCATGCTGTGAGTCCGCTTATAAGCCCGTTTATAAGCCATCTGTGTTTCAGAGTGAAATCTCAAAAATTATTTGTTTAAAAAGGAATGAGTTACCTTGCAGCTGGGATAACATGAGGACAGGCAGACATGTATCTATCACAGCTCCCTGGGTGAGCAATAGCTGATGAAATCCAGAGTATCTGGGACAGTTCAGTTCTATGATGTGCCTTTGTGGGCAGTGAAATAACAATTATGACCTTGATATTTTATCTGGCTATTTTTATTCATAAAAGGGTAATGAACAATGAGCTTCCTTTTTAATGGTATATCATAATGTTTTATGGCACTGCTTCCATGTGATTGCTTCTAATTCTCGTTTTACTAAACTGTGCACATTTTAACCATTCATAGCAGGAGAAGACTGCAGAGTAGCTCTGAGGCATATACATGTTCTTGAACACCTTTCTCCAGCATCTAGTAGAGGGACTAGTGTAGTCTCTATAGGAGTAGGAGATGCATGCAGTGGGAAATGGTATTTGCAGCAACAGTTTTGGAAAGCTGATGATCGCTGTTGCTGTAGTAGAAAGGATGTCTTCTATAACATGTAACACAAACACAGGTATGAAATCAAAGGAAAATAAATGAGAAAGATGGCTTGACCTCAGCTGTTTTTATGGCTGCCTGATCATGAGGTTTAGAGGTTCCCTACTGCTGCAAGAAGAGTGAAGAAAACTGGTCTTCAATGCCACGTACTTCTTGGTGTTAATGAGTAGGAAAAAACCATGCTGTACCTGGAGTGTGGACAGTGTGGACAGTCCTGCTGAAAGCCATAACAGCACTGAGGTTTGGGGCACTGGAACTTGTAGTATGTCTGGAAGCATTTGGAAGGTTTTAAGAGAAAGCTCCTGTCACCCAGTATTGGCTGTGGGCTCATGACTAAGTGCAGATAGTATTAATTGAAATGCTGATGTAGATTTATACATGCCGCTGGTCTGCACTGGAGCTATAGATCCTGCAGTCTTACAGCTGATTTGTCAGAAGAACAGAGTGTCTCATAGAACCACAAAAGCATCTCCATTCCAGAGGGACACTTATTTTCCAGGCTCCTGGTGTAGAGAGAGAGCCTGGCCCAAGCAGAAGCCTGATGATGGCTCTTCTGCTTTCCCAGAGGAGCCCACTCCTGACGAGGAGTTTGTTCATATGAGGAGTTTTCCAAAACTAAAATTAGCTTTTGTGAATTCCCTGTTAGGTTTGTGAGTTCCTGAGAGCCTAGACTTCTTTAGTAATGTCTGTCTGTTTCAGGGGTTGGAATGGGCATGACTGCTCCTGTCTCCATCACTGCTTTCCCTGCTGAAGATGGCTCCTTTCAGCAGAAAGTGAAAGTCTCTCTGCGGATCCCAAGCCAGTTTCAAGACAATCCTCCTTGTCCTACTGATGATAGCATCAAGATTGAAGAAAGACAGGGGATGACCATTTATTCCACGTAAGGAATGCATCCTGGGATCTCCAATCTGAAGTGATGAAGTCTTTAGGGTGCTCTGAAGAGCAGTATTTGTTTTACCAGGTGGCTTGCTGTACAACGGATGCATGTGGCAGAGAGAGATGGAGGAGTATGTCTAGATTGAAGACAGGTGTTTTTGTCACTTCTTACCCCATGTCATGCTGCACTAATTTGGAATATGCATTTTTTCCACTGGGTAAACAAGCATGGACACTAGCCCTGAAAGATACTGTGCCATTTCTATTGTATGATTCCATTGTTTTCCCCACTTTCTGGGTTCCAGATTGTTCATAGTCATTAAGAATGTTCTTTGGTGTGGTTCACATCAAGTTGTCCACTGAAGCCTCATTCAGATGGACTCATACCAGACTCCACCATGGAAACAAGCAGTCACTGCATTGCTTCAAGTCGCCTTTGAATGTCTTGGGCTGTTGACTGGACTCAAATTAGCATCACAATAGCAATAAGCTCTTCACCCTGCCTTTACCCTTTGGAGGTTCCCCTGCATACTTTCTTGAACTATTTTGGCTGACTCTAACTGACTTCTTTCTTGCCTCTTGCCTCTTGCCAACTGCTGCTTGGCCTTTGCTCTGGGTGTGGGCGACTTCTGCAATATCAGCCTGTTTTGTCTCAAACGTTGGCCCTGAGGGAGGGTGGTGAGGTGCAGGCTGATGTGGAAACAGTTCCTGTTGGTGGGAGGTCGACATAAACCAGACCCTTTTCAGTCCACCCCTTTTAAATAGCATTGTGTTCTGTAATTGCCAATTGTCTGTTCCTACCTCCCCTTTTTCTTGGGCTAGCTAGAGTTTGGCTTTCCTTCATGATCTTTCCAGCAGATGGTTGTTCAAACCACAGTAAACATGGTTGTTGACAGCATTGGTGAGGACTGTGGGCCTGAGCTGACTTGGGGATAACCTTGTGTTTTAGGAAGTTTTTTCTCTGACATGGTACTGATTCACAGGGCAGGGCCATTCTGCTGGCTGACATACATGGGGCTGTTTGGAGAGATCACTTTGGGGCCTCCCAATGGATGACTGCAGCTTGGCTGTGTCACCCATGAGACTTCATCTGATGAAATGTGCTGCTTCACAATGAACAGTGCATGCATGAGTGCATGTTGGCAGGGAGTAGATGAAAACGTGTGTCTGAATATACTGTGGCTATATATGTGGCTCTCTCTCTTCCTTCTGTGCTTTGCCAGGACTGCTTAACACCTCTCCGGTTTCTTTGCAGGCAGTTTGGTGGCTATGCCAAAGAGGCAGATTACGTGAGCTATGCTGCCAAGCTAAAGGCTGCTCTGGGGAGTGATGCTGCATACCGCAAGGATTTCTACTTGTGCAATGGTTATGACCCCCCTATGAAGCCTTATGGACGCCGCAATGAGGTCTGGTTTGTGAAGGAGTGAACATCTGGTTTCCCGTGGTGCTGCCTTGCACTGATAATCTCCTCACACTATGTCTCTGTCCTCTTTAAAATAAACTAATAATTCAGCAGAGGCAAAAAGCTATCACTGCCTTTTTCCATGCCTATGCCTTAGTCTTTTATGGACCATAAAAGTAATTTTGAAAGAAATGCTGACTCTCCTGATGGTCCTGCTCCTTCATTCCAGACCAGGTCCTCAGCCACACAGACTCTCTTGATCTCTCCATGGCTTGTTTTTATCTCCTTTGTGTTTCCAGGGTTCAGTGCTGAGAAAGCCAAAAGTACTTAATTGACAGGTGCCAGACAGGAGTCACGTTCAAGTGTAAGCAGACTATTAGTCTCACCTGAGGCGGGCAGGGGAAAATTACAGAAGTGCATACAGAGACTTTTTTATCTCCTTCAGTTTGCTGCAGCTGTAAAATGCTGCTTTTATCTTTGCCATTCCACAAACAATCTAAAGGGACACGGGCATTGCTGCCAGCACAGCATAGTGAAAATAAACATCCTTTACATTAATTCACAGTGTGCAGAAGATCAACGCTTCTGTTGTCTGTCTGAGAAATGTCATTCAGAGAAAGATCCAGATTCTGTTTGTAGCTTTCTTCTGTTTGAGGAGAGATGTTTTGGCATGTGCTGTGTCTTCATCTCATCTAGCAGCTGGACAATGTGTACTAGAGACCTCAAGATTGTTTCCTCACCTTCCTACTACTTTTGTGTAACCTTTCTTTAAAACTAGTCTATGCAAGGGCCAAAGCAGAAAAGTGTATGGTTATCTAATTGAATTAGAGAAATGCAAAGCTGGGGAGAAAGCAGATGCTTATTACTTGTGATCTGAGGGTGCATTTGAAGAATGGTGAACATATGGTAAAACTAACATGGGTGCCAATCTAAAAAACTTTTCTTAAAGGATGTCAATTTTTGAAGTGCTACTCAGACCAGTTGTTTTCTTTAGAGGAGGGAAAGAAAAACATGGCCATTCTGGAAAACGTGGACTTGGGTCAAATAATGAGTAGCTTTTTGGAAACTTCAAATACAATAGCAAGTGCGCGTCATGTTTCAGGAAGAGTGGCAATGTTGAAATGTCAGGCATCAAACCAGCATTTTAGCTGTTGGCTCTGCCAGGGAGACAGCAGAATGCCCACAGTGGGAACACTCACACCCCCTGCCACTGGGTGTGTATAATTCATTACCTGCACTAAAAAAGGTGTGGTCCTCTGGTGGTTAAGTGCCCCATAGTTCAGGTGCTTTTCAAAAGCCATTTTTCCCTGGAGCTGAAAGAGACATTTTGTCAGATGGCATCTTGGTTTCTGGCTGGTGAAGCTGGTGCACGTGCGCCTGCTTTCTGAGAACAAATCTCAGCAGTAAAGGGAGAAAACCTGAGGTTTTGATGTGCTTTCCTTTACTCTCTTGCTGAGCCATATAAGAGCTTTGTTGTGAACTTCATGAGAGTTTCAATCACCTGTGTGCAAGAGCAGCAAGTTCAGGATGGGTACAAAGAGCAGATATCATTTAATTAAGCAAAAAACAAACAACAATGACAGGGAAAAGCTATCGGCTATGGTTAGTGATTGCAGTGCAGGGAAGGAAGAATAAAAAGAGAAATCAAGACAAAGAATTAGGCTTTTTAAGGAATGTTTGAAGCAGCAAATGCCATTTTAAGCTTGTACCTGAATCCAAAGGGACTGCTCATGTCCCAGATTATTTTAACCTGTGTGGGTTAAATGGAGGAGCACAATATTGTCCAGTTTATGCCTTCCCAGGTTTGTTTTGGAGCTTGTGTCAATACAGTCTGGCAACCTGTGGTGAATGTCCTTCAATGATCAAGACCTTGAAATGTCTCAAAATATATCTTGCGAAATCTCAGATGTTAGGAATGCCAATAATAAAGCTGGTATAAACAGAGCTGCACAGCTCAGCAGCATGGTGGGGTTCTTTTATAAAATTCATACCCTCTGAACAGAGAGTAGGGGCTTCAGACCCAACAGTGAGAGTAAACGTGTAGGCTCTGCCTGTGCAGCCCTGCTACTGCATCAGGCAGGCAGGATAGAATTTCATAAACATTGTTAAATAATGTCAAAGCCTTATGCAAACTGAATTGCCTTTTCTGTACACACAAAGATGCCTGTGTTTTGTCTGCATTTTGTACAGTTTTGAAATAAATAAAAAATAAAGTTGTGATTTACAACTTCTGTGCTGCTCACTGACTTTGTGAGCTCAGTGGGAGTAGTTGATTTGCTAGACCATAAGTTGCCAGTTTATCTTTCTGTTTGGGGTACTAATCATGTCACAGCATTTATAAATAGTCATAATGCTTTTTCCAATAAATCACTGTTTTGGGTATTCTGGCGTGGCCTGCATAATCTGACTATGAGAGACAGGAGCTGATGAAATAATCTCCTTCATTTGTTTCAGACATTGAGAGGCTTTGAGCGATGTATTTGTGTTAATGTAGAACCAAGGGGCCCAATCACCTGAAGAAAATTATGTGTTCCTGTGGCTGGAGTTCACAAGCCATGAACACATTAATGTTCAGGCAAATACTTGTGACTGATTTTCAACATGATCTATGATCCAGAAATGTTAGATATTTTGTCCCATTGAGGTCCATCTAGCTTAGTGCCCTGTCCCTGTGATGGACAGTAGTGGACACCTGAGACAAGATTACACGAACAGTACAACTGTGGGCTCAGACCTCCTCTAAATACTTCCCTATCTCTAGTACGATGTGGCCCAGGGATTTTTGTTATTGTGCTTGGTGGACCCAGGTAGATTTTATCTCATGCATTTGTCAGGTTGCTTTCTAGAAATTAAAGGTAAAGTTGCTATCCATGGCATCCTCTTGTCCTTCCTTGGTTATGGAAGGGTAGAAATACTCTTTAAGAGTTTCCAGCAGGCTGTCTCTCTGCTCCTTAGGCAGCTGGGTCAGTCAGCTTTTTGTTATGCCTCTGTCATTGCAAGTGAATGTTTATTGGGACAGCCAGAGTCACTGTTGACATTGGAAGATTTCCAGCCACCTCTTTGTGCTGCGATCAGAAGTCAGAGGTGCGTTCTGGATTTTGACCCAAGGCCAGCATGGCCACAGACACAGTTACATGCAATTGACTCCTGAACTGATGATAAAACAAACAAACAAACAAATTCTCTATCCTCTGCAGTATTTGTTCTCTGAGATATTAGAGTGCAGCAGATTGCCTAGAGACCTCCTTGCTTCTCTTCTGTACCTGTGCAGTGTCCTTTTCTGTCTCCAGTGAATGCTGAAATGGAGAGATTTTGGTGCTTTTCAGTTGTTTGACAGGGCACCATGATGTGACTATTGTGTGTTGATTTAAGAAGACAGTGCCAGGGAAACTGAAAGGTGGATGTTTCTCTATGCCGAGCCCCCCCTCAGCACTGCTGGAGGTCGCCTTGCTGGGTTGTTGGCATGTGGTGGGTTTGTGCATCAGACACTGCATTGCTGCCTGTGGCCCCTTTCCCATCAACTCACTTGTCAGTGAAGTGGAACAGCTCCACAGCCGCTTGTGCTGCCTGCTGGGCTCGACAGGCTCAGCAGGGGAGTGGCCCTGGGAATTATCACTGCCTTCCAGAGACAGGAGTGCCCTTGCTGCTTATTAGCAGCTGGGCAGGCCCCTCTCAGTACTGTGCAAAGCAGTGGTATAATGGTGATAGGACTGGCCACAGGAAGGGCTACATCTAAACAGAGCCAAATTTAAAAGCATAATTTTAAAGGAATTATACATGTGCCATGTAAATTTAGCTGTGCTGGATATACAACCTTCCTAAGCCACTCCACTTGTTAGTAAGGAATTTTCCTGCTGGTATTAACCGTGGAAAACCCTATATATTTATATATATATGTACATGCATATGGGTATAAATGTATGTATATGTAGTGTGTGTGCGTAGACCAGCTACTTTGATCTATTGTTTGGCTTCTGTAGTCACTGAATAACTCACTAGAGTGAATGCAGCCACAGGCTGAACATTTGCAGACTGAAGTTTTAAGACTGCTAGAATGAGAGCTTTGTTAGCTTCAGAAAGAAATACTTTACTTTGTAGACACATGCCTTAATATATCTAACACTGCATTAAGAAGATGACAGCCTTTATAAAAGAGCTAATTGGTTAAGTTGTCCATATACATCTTGCCAGACTTGTAATACTCCAGTCACTTTGAGGGGATGGGTGATCTATGGTGAATGAGGAAGTAACATCATTATTTCCCCATTTTCATCAATCCCTGTGGCAAAGAGTGTGTGAGCAGCTATTGTGCTTATGGTCACAAATTTTCAGTTTTGTAGTGCTGCCCCAAGGCAATGGGTCAGAGGAGGAAGATTGTGGCTCCTAGCTGATGTTGTCCCTCTCTATTGTAATTACAATAATACTTCTTTTAGAATAGTACCCTGAGCAGCAGCTCTCTTTCTTCTGTGACAGCATTTCAGCCACGCTGAGCTAAAAAAGAAATGCATCTCTTTTAACAGGACCATAAGTAGCTTTGGATGTATAACACCTCCATAAAACTGCTTGGCAACATGATTTATTAGAGCGGGATCAGTGGTAAAAGTGACTTCTCTGACAGTAATGGATGAAACACTTCCAGCATAGCTACTCTGTCTCTGCTTGGTGCCTATGCCAACAGCAGGCAGGTTTTGTCAGCTCATTCATAATCTCTGCTTTGCTCTCAGCAGAATCCATTGCTGAAGCAAGGTAGGTTTCAGCCATGGTAGATGCTTTTTTTCTGGTCCTCTGTGGGAGCTGCTGCAGAAGATGGGTCAGTGCAAATGCTGCTTGATTCCTGAGACTCTGTCTGCTTAATTCTACATCCAGAGCCTATACCCAGGTGGGCATTTGGGTGCATGCCACTCCCATACCCCTCACTGCTGCCCACCCCCAAGAAGAGAAATTTGAGTGACTGGGGTGAAAGGAGCTGCACTGTTCTTAGACTGAGTGTGAAGTCTGACTGATCAGCAGCCCGAGGTCCCAAGGAAGTCTCAGATCTATCTCTGTGCAGTCCCTGTGAGAAGACTGGGTTGAAGAGCCAGAATCTAAGGTACAGATTTTTAAAAATACCAGTGGAAGTGAAAGATCCCAGAAATCACATTCTGCAACATACCATGTGCTGCAACACCCTGATCTGCACTGTAACTTGAATGACCTTGGGTGCGCAATGTGACCCTAGCAGTGTGACCCCACTCTGGGGCTCCTTGTGATGGGACAGCAGAACCCAGCCTGTGTCACGTGGACAACTGTACCACCCACCCTGCCTATGGCTGGACTTGGAAACTAGGTGGGTTCCAAGAGACATTCGTGTTTGGGAGTGTCTTCTTCAGCATATGAAAGCAGGGAAGGATTGCCATGGCAACTATTCGCAAGTATTTTTCCAGTGTTCTCCAATCTTATTCAGTTTTTCTTATATCCTTAGTGTTTAATTTAAGACTTTTCCTAATTGGAATCCAAAAAAACAATTGAAGTGAATTCTCTGATTAGGCAAAAGGTTCAGACACCTTCCCACACAACTTGTGAAGTACAAGATCAACAGAATTGAATGTTGCTGTGAGTAAGAGGAGATCTGAAATTTGAAATGTATTGTACCCAAACAAATGAAATGAATGAAGCCTTTTACTTAAAGCAAAGCATTGAAATAAAAGATAGTGTACAGCATGACAATTTTGGGCACTCCCTTGCTGATAGATCTTTCTAGGCTGTTTAACCACCGATTGTAGACCTTCCCAATCTTCTTTATGACTCAGCTTTGTGAAGGAACATCTTTCCAAATCAACATGCGCTGGCTCATTGAAGTATCTTTCATGAACTGTAGTATTATTTAGTCTGGGTACTTTGAAGGGGATGGTTACTGCAGTGGTCTTTCTTTGGGATAATTACCGTGCCTCTCATTTTCCAGTACCTTGCTTCCACTTTGTGTGTGTTTTGGCTGGGATAGAGTTAATTTTCTTCATAGTGTCTGGTGTGGGGATGTGCTTTGGATTTGTGCTGAAAACAGTGTTGATAATACAGAGATGTTTTTGTTATTGCCAAGCAGTTCTTATGCAGAGCCAAGGACTTTTCTGCTTCTTGATGCAAGTAGGCCAGGGGTGCACAAGAAGCTGGGAGGGGATAGAGCTGGGACAGCTCACCCCAGCTGGTATTCCATTCCATATGGTGCCACTCATCATATAAAGTGGGGGGAAGAAGGGAGGAAGGATGTTCAGAGTGATGTTATTTTTCTTGCTGAGGAACTGTTCCATGTGATGGGGTCCTAGTGTCCTGGGGATGGCTGAATTTCCTACCTGCCCACGGCAAGTGGTGAACTAACTCCTTGGTTTGCTTTGTTTGCATACAGGCTTTTGCTTTATCTATTAAACTGTCTCTATTTCAACCCACAAGTTTTCTCACTTTTATTTTTCTGCTTCTACTCCCCATCCCACCAGGGTGGGCAAATCAGCGAGCAGCTGTGTGATGCTTCACTGCTGGCTGGGGCTAAACCATGACACACCTGCATGCTGATACCTGTGTATGGGAAACCCAGGCTGGAGGGGAAGAGGAAATCCTGTGGAGGGGTAGGACGGAGAAGTTTGATGCCTTGGTTGTGCTGTCTCGGGGGAGGCAGTGTGAGGGCAGGTTGGTTGAACGCAGTGTCCTCGGTGCCCCGTACCTCCTGCACTGGCTCCGCCTTGCTGGATGTTGGTGGGGAGACTGACAAGCCCCTTTCAGTAACAGCTTACGCCGTGATGGCTGCAGCACAGTAAATCACAGAAGAGGAACCGGAGATTCCTCCCAGCTTCTCCAGCCCTGCCTTGAGACAGACTATGTCTCCTCCCTACATCAGGGCCCAGGGAACAAAGATCTCCTTGGAAGTTCCCTGCCTGATGCTCCTTCTGCTGTGTTGCTGTCTGCTTTGCATAAGATTCTGGTATACGCCTCAGTGGAAAGCAATGCTCTTCCTCTGAGGACATATTGGCGCTGCTTCCCTGGAGGGACAAAATCCTCAGGCACAAAGTGCAGCTGAGGCTGTTGTGAGTGCTCCTCCCTGTCCCAAGGCAGGGAGGGAAACAGAAATGACAATTTTATGAGATACTGCATCTTGGGAACTTGCTCTAAAACATGTTTCCTCATTTGGAAACACGCCCAGCTGATTTCAAAGTGATGAAAGCTGTCCTGCAGGTTTTGATCCAAATGGGGTAACAGGGCTTGGAACAAATAGAGGTGGAAAAAATGGGTGCAGTTTCAAGCACACAAGGGTGCCCAGGTGTGGTTTTGTTCCTCCTGGGTGTATTTGTTAATCTGCCTGTGTGTTGACCCCTGTGTAGCTTCATGCCACATCTCAGCAGGCATGGCAGTGGCGCTGCTCACATGTGGGGTCGGCAGTGCCCTATACCCCACTTTGCCTCTCAGGTGCAGGTGTGGTTTGTATCAGCTTCTAAATGGCTGCACAGGACATCTCTCTGAATCCAGAAATGAAGGCCAGATCTTGAGCCAGGGGAGTCGTTTGGCTGGAGACAGCTCTCCACAGAGCTGGTTTGTTAACAGGCAACAGGAGTTCATCTGTTTTTCATCATGATGATGCTATTTCTGAATAAGAGAGAAAAATGCGGGCTTATTTCTGAAGCATATGATTTGGTTTTTGGCCTTTAAAATTTTGTTTATTTTGAATGGAAGCCCAGAATGCACATAATGTAGCAAAAATTGTAGATACAGACAGGGATTTTTGTTTCACCTTTCAAGTTACTCCCACTCCTGATGCTAAAGCAGTAGCATTTGAAAAGGCTCTGGATGCTTTCCCCTTCCTCAGAAAGAAACAAATGAAAATAGCAATACTGAAGCAATACTGAAGGTACCTGCTTCCAGATAACTCTGCTGAAAGCAGTAAGGTACAACCAGGCACACCAGGGAGATGAGGAAAATATCCTGGGAACTGCCACCCTAGCAGGGAATTTCCCTGTGACTGCAGTTCCTGCTCCTGGGACATGTAGCAAGGGGAAGAATATGAGCTCCCCAGACAGTCCTGATATGAAGGTAAGCACAATTGTTTTCTGAAATATTTGATCCCATAATCCACAAATCCGTTTATCATAAATAGCCTTTCAAATTGTTGTGACAAACTCCTCTGGACTGAATCCAGCTCCTGAATTATAAGAAGCTAAAAATGGTGTCTATTCCCATGGCCATAGACAGAGAGATGCTACTCAGCAACAAATGCGCCACCAAGTGCCTTAAAAATAGCCCCTGTGGAATTATTTAGTGTTTGGGACTTGTCATTTCATAGGGGTAAAAATGGATTCATTTTGGCACAAAATATGCATAATATGTATCCACAGCTTTATAAATAGCATTTATAAAATTATGTGTATAAATTTATCTGAAATTGATGCTGAGCAAAGAGACAAAACAATCAACAAGAACTTAACACAAGTTTTGTTCTTAGATAATTGTAAGACTTTTATCTGAGAAATGCAGGTGTCAAAAGAGACCTTCCTCCCTTCACCCCTCCTCCCTTTTTTTCTTTAAGACAGCTTTAGGGAAAACACTTGAAATTGCTGCCATTATGGCAAACGTGATAGCTCTAAGCCAAAGAAGAAGCCTGGCCCACAGTTGTCACCCCACACAAATTGATTCCATGGCTTTTGCTATTCTGGTTTTCAAAATGTAGGCCTTTATATCTCTTGGGGTTCCAGGTTTTGCAAGTGGAGTCACAGATATGGTTGAAATTCAGTTGGTGAGATGGTGCTCTGAGAAATAACTGGGTCAATAGCGGAACATAACTTGAATTGACTCTTAGAGGAGCATTTGGGGACCATCCTGTCTGTCTCACTTGCCCTTGCAGTAATCATGCAGGCCTGATGCATTGGTGCTGGTGGGTGGGGAGGATAAGGACTCGTCAGAGGGTCCTGGGCATCTTTCCTTTTCCACTCATGGGCTCTGCTGAAAGGGAGCAGGTACAAAAATGAAGGCTTTGCTGCTGCCCTGCTCCAGGCTTTCCTGTCCACCCTCTACCCTGTAGAGCCTGGCTGCAGGCTGAATGTCTTTCTTGCTTCTAAAAGTGCTCAGTAACAATCTGTAGCAGCCTAAATCCTATGGAAGGGTGGAAGATACCAATATCCTGGGAAAACATTTTGCAAAATTGGAGCAATAATACAGCAGAACAAAATGTGAGGCCTTATAGGCATGGACAACAATTTTGTTACTGAACAGAAGTGGTTCCATTCACTCACCCTTGCACACCTGTACTCAGGTGTGCCAGCATCTAAGTGGTGGTTTGCTCTAGGTCAGATTGCCACAGCCACCACTGATAGCCCCCAGTGGGAACTGAGCACCAGAGGAGTGACCCATGGCCTGCCAGGAAGCGCAGGGTGGAGAGCTGGACTTGTGAGCAGGAGGATGTCACCCCTATAAAGCATCACCCCTGTGCAACATCATGCCTTGGAGGTGTGCTTGTGAAGTCTCAGGATATAATGTATGAGCAGACTTGGTTGTCCTGTCCTGATTGGGGGATAAGATAGATTAAAACTGGAATTGGGCAATTGAGAGAAGAGAGGAGAATAAAACAGACTTCCCAGAACAGTGCAATGGCACAAGACAGCAACTTCATCTGAAAGAGATCCTTCAAATTGTAATGTTTTTCCTTAGAAATCAGCATTTAGAACATTTTTAAATGAAGTTCATAATTTTTTATTTGAAAAAAACTCTTAGAATAGTACATTTTTAATAAAGGGGGTTTTAATATGATTTCACAAAAGTCAGTAATATTTTCTGCTTAAAATTACATCCCTCTTACCATTTTACTGAACTTACTAAATGGTTTCTAGGGCAACTTACCAATAGCATTAGTGTTCACTTTTCTGTTTCTTGAGAGGTCAGGGAGGTCTTCATCAGAGAAATCAAGGGATAGACAAAAATGTCAGAACTGTGCTTTGATGTTTTCCCACCCCTTGCTGAAGCAAAAAAAAATTGCCTGTTAATGTGATAAAAAGGAGCGAGGCTACCTGGAGATTTATGCCCTCCTGGAGACATAGTGTGTCAGCTCTCCTCCAAGCTCTCTCATGCTATTTCCGTGGCAACTCCATATAATGATAACTCCCACAGATTTTCTCCTTTTATCTGTTATTTTGGTCCCAGATAGAGATGGAGTTGAGGCATACATTTCTTTCACACCATTTGATGCCCATCGACAACCAAAGTAAATAATGTCCTCATTCTTCAGGTCTTTAGAAAGCACAGTTAGCTCACAGACCTTTCAGGAATTCACCTGCAAAGCTGGATGGAGCTGAGACAGGAAAAGCAGTGCTACAGATGCTCAGAGGAAGCTGCAAAGGATGAATGCTCACTGTCAGCACAATGTGACAGGATTTCATTCCACTCCTGCTTTTCTCCTTCCCTTGGCTAGGGTAACAGATGGACACTAAGGAGGAGGCTATGGTGTAATGGGAGGATGGATGGTTTGGGTGCAGGGAGCTGCATCTCAGCTGTTCTGCTCAGGGAGACAGGAGATCATTCTGCCTGACTGGGATTTGCTCCCATTCCCCCTGATGTCTGCTCATGATTGCAAATCTGGTCCAGCTCATGAGACAAGGATAAGGAGTTTCAGCCAGGCATAGCTGCAGCCAGAAAAACCCTTGACCAAGTGCTGCTAACTCGTGACTTCCTCCCTCTTATGAAATCTTTTCAGCAAGATGCTGCTGGCTGATTTTACACAGCAGAAGAGGCAGGCATGCAGCTTGTTCCAGCAAACTGCACTTGCTTCATCTAGCTGTAGGTCAGCACAGGCCAAATGTTAGTGCTGGAGTAGAGGGTCCACAGAGATCCCAGAGTCCAGCTGCCAGTGTGGGCTGAACTGAGCTTCTGTGCTTGGTTTGCAATTGAATGCCAGGGACAACAGGACAGTCTGAAGGTGAAGACCTTTACCAAACATCCCCTTACTTTCTGCCCTGAGAGCATCCAGATATTTTGACACTCCTCATTTCTTCCTGCAGAGATTTCCATTTAAGCAGATGAGCAATGCCAGGTGAGAGGACATCCTCCTCCAGGAAGGGATCTTGAACCTTCTACTTGATAATAGTGTCCCTTCTGAGGAAGGCTGCAGCTCAGAAGCAGCAGAAGTTTGGTCCCCTCCAGGTTTACACACTGTAAACCAGATGTTGGTGGGAGCATTTCTCCATTATAGGGAGGGGAATGAGGGCACAGTATCAGAGTCATATAGGTTGGAAAAGATCTCTGAGATCATCAAGTCCAATCTTCAATCTAATGCCACCATACCCACTAAGCCATATCGTTAAATTCCATCTCTACTTGGTTTTTGAACACTTTCCAGGCATGGTGACTCCACCACTTCCTGTAGTTTGAGTCCTTGCCTGGAAGGAGCCCAGGTTTGACTCTCTTTTCTTAATGACACAGAGCAATTCACCTGGCCGTGTGGGTAAGCAATCACCTAGGCATGGAGAAAATTTGACCTTCACCTTCTGCCCTGAATGTAGGAAGTATCATTTTCCATCATGCTGGCATGATGGAAGGATAAGCATGTGGAAGACCTTCTGAAGGGCTCTTAGCAACTCAAAAGACATATCAAAAACAAGACAGCAGAATTTCTGAACAGCAGATCTAAGGTCTCCAATGCAAATTGGTGACCAGCACCTTGTCCACGTGTATTGTGAAGATCCCATCAAACACAAACAATGCCCCATTCCCCAGAGTAGAACTGGAGTTGAGACAGTGGGGTTAAACACAGTAATAAGACTCTGTTAAGAGGGAGGCCACAAAGACATGTTTTTAAAATCCTTTTTATTTCTTATGATTATGCTAAGACATGTATACCCATAAAAATGATTCCTTACTTATACCTATAGATGTCTCTAAGGTGAGAAATAAAGAAACTTTTGCCATTGATTGTACCTGTAAGAATTTAACTTTTGTCCCAATGTTCTCACTTCAAATGTATCATCATGCTTCTATTAATTTCAGTGTATGCACAGTTGGAGGCAGAGCATGCCCCAAAAACTGGCTACATTTGAAGAGTGCACTGTGAAAGAGAAACAAGGCTAGACACTAGCAAGGGTTTCATCTCTGGGATCCTGTAAAGGACCATGCAGCTTCTTTCAGCATTTCCTCATTCATTCCATAAAGTTGATACCACTTTTAGAGAATATTGCCGGACAATAAAGACAAATATACCCAAAAAAACCAACTCATAATGGAACTTGCAGAGCGAGGACTTTCCCCTCCTCCCACCCCACTTGTCCGAGGATTTGAAAAAAAGCACTTGTAGCTAGAACCAGGGCTAGACACCTCGGTAGATTTGGCTTTAGAACTACTGCTGTTGGATGAAAAATGTGATCACCACCAAAAAAATAACTACTGATCTGATGTGAACTCACTGGAACGCTTTGAATAGGTTAAAAATGGTTCAAGGTGTTTCTTCGTGCGTTCTGGGTAACTCGGCAGAAAGGGAACCGTGTGTTCACGGCGGATTGCAGATACCGCAGTGCCCCCGCCTGGCTACTGAAGATCAGATTTCGTGTCCTTGATGCCCTAAGTTGTAGCTTTCATATTGTCTAGATTCTGTACTGCACTGGTATATAAC